>CAUYQV010195273.1:0-17350 GCA_963574575.1 Galagoides demidoff
AACTCCTCTCCCCTCCCTTCCCTCTCCCCTTTCCCCATATTCTTGGGCTAAAATTCATAATAGGGTTGAGTACATTGGATATTTTTTCTTCCATTCTTGAGATACTTTGCTAAGAATATCACCCAGCTCCATCCATGTAAACATGAAGAAGGTAAAGTCTCCATCTTTCTTTAAGGCCACATGAAATTCCATGGTGTACATACACCACAATTTATTGATCCATTTGTGGGTCGATGGGCACTTGGGCTTCTTCCATGCAAATATTTTAATCAACAACATTCATTATTATTAATGATTAAGAAAAATAAAAATAAAAAGCTGATTCAACTCAAATATTCATCAACTGGTGAAAGGGTGAACAAATTGTGGCATACCCATTTTAGGAAATTTATCAGCTATGAAAATGAATGAATTTTTAATAAACAACAACATGATGATTCTCAAAAGCAGATGTTAAGTAGAAGAAGGAAAAATACTATATATTGCATGATATTATTTATACACATTCTGGAAAAGACAAAAACTTATAAGGAGAGAAAACAGAACAGTATTTGTGGGGTAATGCATGTGTTCAATATCTTAACTGTAATGCTGTTTATACAACTATGTACAGTTGTCAAAGTACATCAAACTATATATGTGAGATGTCAATTCACTTGTTTTTTTCTGAAAAGGGTATATTTTACTATCTTAGGGAGGTCAGTCCTACAACTTTATTTACGTGAAGCCTATGTTCCGTTCCTGAACTTTCTTACCTTGCTCTACTCTTTGTTTTTTTCAGAGCACTTACAACTTTATATTTATTTATTTAGTTATTATTTAGTTATTTATTTAATTTATGGTTTACTTTAATGTGCCCTGCTAGGTTATAACTTATCAGGAAGTTATATTACTCAGAATCCTTAGAGAGAGAGAATATTACTCAGAATCCTTAGCATCTGTAAGTGTTAAAGGTAGATGACCTCAAGTTGAGTATTTTTTTTAGAAATTCTTCAGGTCCATAGAATCATGTAGCCCAAGGTCATATCTCCTTCCTGAGGGGAGCACTACTCATTGGCTCTTCCCAGATAAATTAAATGTGGTCCTGTTTGTATAGTGCACAAAAGTTAACATGGTTTTTATATTTTAAAGGGTTGTGATAAAAGGAGACTGAAGAGAATAAGGAGAGGGAGAGCATATTTAACAGAGAATGAATGTGATTCATAAAGCATAAAATTTTACCTGGTGCTTACAAATTTTGCTGACCCCTCAACTTGGAGGTGTAGGGATATGAAAGTCTAACTTACTTATTTTAGTGGCATGACTCTGAACAAATATTCATAAGATTGGCCGGGCCTCTCTTTTTTGTGGCTACTTATAATTTCTTCCTTGGCTCTTCCAGAATTGTTGATATCAGTGATACCCTGGGTACAGGTTCTACATGAATATCTGTGTTTCAGAACCTATTTCCCAGGAAACCCAACATAAAACAATCAGTGCTATATTGGTCAAAAAAGCAATACTCTAAAATTAAAATTGAGATATACACCAAGCACTGGTCAACTAGTGATGAGGACCCCATCACCAGTTGTGAATGGAGCACTAATTGCCTTGGTATTTTGTAGCATTGCAATTCTTAAATTTTACTGATATCAATTAGTATGGATTAACAGTATGAAAAATTTAATGGTAGATGCAATATCTCAGGACAGTGAGGGCTTGGAAGAAAGCATTAAATATAACAACAAAATAACCAGCTGGGCTTTGCTAAGTACTATGGCCCCATTAGAGAAGTACAGTGAATGACAGCCTGAGGATGTGTCATTGCCAGATAAAGGTAAAGTGTGAATGTAAGAGGGCCTCTTTTTTTTTTTTTTGCAGTTTTTGGCCAGGGCTGGGTTAGAACCTGCCACCCCTGGCTTATGGGGCCAGCACCCTACTCCTTGGAGCCATAGGCACCACCCAGTAAGAGGGCGTTCTTACCAGAATTTTAGAAGTTGTTAATCTTTTTATAAAGAAAAATACCCCTACAATCTAGGCTTAGGGATTATTAATGAAAGTCACAGAAGTATATGCAAAGATATTCAAATTCTTATTTTTCAACTCCGCTATGCCAGGATCAAGACAGTGGTCGGGCAGAATTGAAACCTTGAAAATACCCAGAGAATATCCATAGTAAAACAGGAAAAACTCAAAGACTTTGCTTTTTAACTTCCATATCCCTCTAAACTCTCAGAATATGTGGCCCTGTTCTCATTACAGGATAGTGTGCCTCTTGTTTAAAGAAATTATACAACAGGACCCCCCCCCCCACCGCCACCAAAGTCCACACTCATCTTCCCTTCTTGCCACTAGATCAATAAGTAGGTCAAGTCACACCATCAACAGGTAAAGAAGTGCTGAACCTGCTAAGAGAGGAAGGGGAATGTGCTCTAAAGAACTGTCAAGCTTAGCCAACATTCATAGGAAGACATATGAGAATAGATTTCAAGCTTGTAGGAATTGATATGGTAGAATCTAGGACTTGATAAAGAAATATTTTTCTTAGAGGATTCTCCCCTAGGATATAATCTAGGAGAGATTTAGAGAATTTATCTCTCTGGTAAAAACTTTGGGAGAAGGTGCTATTATGCTGCCAAGACAGCTTTTGCAAATGTGTAGAAAATAATGGGCTCACATTACATAAAGTGGAAATGTCAGATACTGATAAGAGGAATAAAAGAGCTCATGAAACTGAACATCTGAGAGTTCAGTTCCATCTGACATTCTATGTGTATAAGTCAGACACATAGTCTGTTTGGGGTTCTATTTCCCCAAAGAAACAGAACCAATATATTATAAATATAGAAAGAGATTTGTGATAACAAATTGAATCACATAGTTATAGAGGCTATGAAGTCCCAAGATTTGTAGCTAGCAAGTAAGAGGCACCAAAATTGATGATATATTTCCAAGGTCTGGCAAGCAGGAGAGATGATGGTAAAAGTTCCACGAAAGTTTGAAGACAGGGGAAGACTGATATCTCAGCTTGAAGACATTTAAAAACAGAGAATAAATTCCCCTTTATTCAGCCTTTTCTATTTATTTATTCCTTTAATGGATTGAATAAGCCCCACTCACATTGGGAAGAACAATTTGCTTTATTTAGTATAGCAATTCAAAAAGTTATGACATGCAAAATCTCTCTCAGAGGTACACCTAGAATAACGTTTAACCAAATATCTGGGCACCCTCTGGCCTAGTCAAGTTGACACATAATATTGTCTATCATAAATAATCCGCAATATTAGGTTTGGTTCTTTCAAAAGATCAACAAAATTCACAAGCCTTTAGCTAGAAATACTTAAACAAGAGAAAGAGAAGACTCAAATTATTAAAATCAGAAATGAAAGTGGAGGCTTTGCCAAAATTACAGAAATAAAAATTACTATAAAAGAGTACTTGGAGCAATTGTTTGGTAATATAAATGGGCACATTTCTAGAAGCACAAAAGCCTACCAAGTCTAAACCATGAAGAAAAGAAAATTGGAAGAGACCTATAACTAATAGTAAGATTAAATCAGTAATGAAAATCTCCTGACAAAGAACAGCCCTGTACTTGACATCTTTAATGGTGAATTTTACCAAATCCTTAAAGAAGAACTAATATCAATCCTTTTCAAAGTTTTCAAAAAAAATATATATAGTCAAAAGATGAGGAGCACTTCATAACTCATTTCCTGAGGTTGGTATTATCCTGATATCCAAGCCAGGCAAAGAAACTACAAGAAAAAAAAGGAAATAAAAACAAAACTACAGGCCGATCTCTTATGAAGATTAATGGAAAGTCTTTCACAAAATACTGACCAACTGATTCAACAACATATTAAGATTTATACACGAAGACCAAGTGGATCCTGGAATTCAAGTATGACTCGACATATCAAAATCGATCAGTGTAATATACCATCTCAATAGAATAAAGGAGTTAAAACATTATCATTAATTTGATAAAGTTTAAGTCCCTTTCATTATAAAAACAATCAACAAACTACGAATTGAAATAAACTACCTCAATGGAATAAAAACCATATATGAAAATCCCTGTGGGTGAGGATGTGGAGAAATCTAAGCTCTTCGAACCTTCAAATGGCAAAAGCAACCAAGTGTTCAAGAGAGCAGTCATACTCACTGGGAGATGACGAACACCTTTCCTCTAGAATCAGGAACAAAGCAAGGATGCTGCTTTTACTACTTTCATTCAAAGTAATAGTGGAAGTCTAGCAAGAAAAAATTACACAAGACAGTGGAATAAAAGGCATTCAAACTGGAAGAAAAAAATAAAATTATCTTTGTTTGCAGATGATATAATCTCATGTTGAAACTAAAGATCCCCCCCAAAGTGACAAGAACTAATGAATGGATTCAGCCAAGTAGTTGGATACAAAGTCAATACAGAAAACTCAGTTGCATTTCTATATACTAACATTGAACAATCTGAAAAGGAAATTAAGAACACAGGTCTATTCATAATAGCATCAAAGGAAGAAAATATTATGAATTAATTTAACAAAGAAGGTGAAAGACTTGAACAGTGAACACTATAAAACACTGCTGCAACTAATTAAAGAAGACATAAATAAATGTAAAGACATATAATTTTCATAGGTTGGAAGATTTAATATTATTATGATGTCACTACTACCTGAAGTTATCAGTCAAAATCCCAATGTCATTTTTGCAGAAATTAAAAAATATATCCTGAAATTGATGTGGAATCTCAAAGAACCCTGAATAGCCAAACAATCTTGAAAAAGAACAAACTTGGAGGACTAACACGTCTGATTTCAAAACTTATTACAATGCCATTAAAACATTGCATTCTTGTTGTAAAGCTCAGACATTTAGGGCAAGGGAATAGAACAGAAATCCCAGAAAGAAACCTTTGCATAAATGGTCAAATGTTTTGAAATGAGGGTGTCAAGGCTATCTGATGCTCAAAGGATAGTCTTTAGTAAAAGTGCTGGGAAAACTGTACGTTCATTCCAATGGATGAAATTGGACCTTTCCTAACAACATATACAAAAATTAACTGAATAAAAAACCTAAACGTAAGACCCCAAACCATAAAACTCTTAGAAGAAGGTAAAGGATGAAGGCTTCATGACATTGGATTTAGCAATATGTTCTTAACTCTGACAGAGAACAGAGAGGTAACAGAAGAAAACATTGGACTTCATGCAAATTAAAAACTTCTGTGCATTCAAGGACATTGTCAACAGAGTGAAAAAACAAAGAGTGGGATGAAATGTTTGCAAATCATATATCACATAAGGGGTTTAAATCTAGAATATAGCAAGAACTCTAAAATTCAACATATAAATATAAACAACTTGATTTCAAAAAAAAGCAAAGGACTTGCATACAGACTTCTCTAAAGATGATGTGAAATGGCCAAATAAGCCCATGAAAAGATGATCGATATTACTAACTAGTAGGAAAATGTAAATCAAAACATAATGAAATACTACCTCATTTCATTATAATGGCTACTATACAGCAAACAAGCAAACATAAAAATATAGAAAACAAATTTATGAGGATGTAAAGAAACTGAAACACTTTTACACTTTTGGTGGTAATATATGATGGTATAGCTGCTATAGAAAACTATACAGCAGTTCTTCAAAAAGTTAAAAATAGAATTAGTATATGACCCAGCAAGTACACTTCTGCATAAATACCCATACCCAGAAGAACTGACAGCAGGATCTCAAAGCAATATTTGTAAACCCATCTTCATAGAAGCATTATTCACAGTAGCTAAAATGTGAAAGCTACTCAAATTTTCATAGATGGATGAGTAGAGAAGCAAAATGTAACATATATATTCAGTAAAATATTGTTTGTCTTAAAAAAAATAAAAAAGAATTTTTAACAATGTACATTATGCTATACAAGGTACATTATGCTAAGTGAAATAAGCCAGTCAGAAAAAAGACCAATCACATATGACTCCACCTATAGCAAGTACTTATATCAATTAGAATCAGACAAAAGTAAAATGGTGGTCGCCCTAGGATGGGGGGAAATAGAGTGGAGAGGTATTGTTTAATAGGGAGAGAGTTTTAGTTTTGCCAGATTAAAAAAGTTCTGGAGATGGATGGTGGTGAAATTTGCTCAAATTATGAATAAATGTATTATTACATTGCCTATTCAAAAGTGGTCTAGATGGTGAATTTTATTTTATATGTACCTTTCTACAAAACTTTGAAAAAAGTGTTCAATACAGAATAATTCCATGGAAAAAATTCATGAGATCTTAAATGTCCACATATATTAAATTTTTATAAAGAAACCTCTGGTAGCATGGTGTCTGATAATGGCCTTGAGGGGGAACTGCTTATTAGTGACTTAAAGGGAACCATGTCATCTATTGACTTACTGCCATTATATCTTCTTGCACCTGGATTTTCCTTGGAGGTCACTCTTCCAAACATTAACCAGATTTGACCCTGCTGAGCTTGAGAACTCTGATGAGCTCATAGCCCAAGGTAGTGTAGTTTTAAAGACCGCATTGCAATAGGAGTATATCTGTCACAGATGAAAATGCAGGGGCATATTTATGTCTTCATGTAATCCATTCATTGCTTTTTATGAACCTAAAGTTCTCCAGGGAGTGACACTAATTCACATACTGTTCCTATGTGTTACAATACGTAGTTTGATCTCTGCCTTAGCTGACAGACTTTTTTTATAATAACCAGAATACTCCCTAAAGAATGCACACATGTAGACATTAAAAAAAATAAAAATTAGCCTAGTGATTCAAGTTAAAGGCAATACTCTGTGCTCCCATTTTCGGTTGAAAAATACAATTTAAAGTTGGAATTTATATCAGCTCTTAGTGAGATGTTTCTCAGTGGGTCAAAGGTAGGATTTTATTTTGGACACTTTTGGCTAGTGCTCCACGGGTGTGAATAGAGCAAAAGTGTCTTTAAGTGATTCAGAGATTATACATCAAGCACCTACTGTTTTCAGGTACTGAAGTTATACAAGCTAATAGTTATAACATGTAAGACACTTATGTAAGAACAGAATAGAGTTCTTCTTATTGTAGAGCCAACAGGAAGGCAACTTGGTGCAAATCGGACTGATGCTGAAGCGGGCAAGCACATAGATAGATAGTAATTGTTGTCCACACTTTACAACAATTACTTACAACAGAGATGTGAAAGCTTTTATTGAAAAAGTTATTTCCAGATGTTAAGAATGTTGTGATACAAGCTGAATATCTACTTTAACACTCACAACATGTGTGAGCCTGGCAAAATCATTTTAACAATTTGAGCTGGTCCTGAGTTGCATAGATAAATAGAACCCACTTCCCAAATAGCGGGGCCTCAACATAGTTCCCAAGGTGAAAAGAGATTTGAGGGCCATATTTCACATAACGCTGCTTCCTGTCATGGCTCTGCTGTCCCTCTTCTAGGTTTCTGGGGCTCATTAATTTCCACTTGCAGTGGCTCTTGGATTGTCGACTTAACAGTGCTTGTTAAGTTTGGACTTGGATCCCTGAGAAGTGGTTTTGCTCCCTATGGTAACCATTAGTTGTTCCTTAAGGCCTACATTGATTTGAAATTGATTTCTATGACTGAGTTTTTGAGAGGAAGATCTCCAAGGAAATATTTGGGGATCCCAATTCTCTGACTTTACCACTTAGGTGTCCCCTTCTCTGGAATCAGGTCTTACTTCCATGTTGGAGTATGTGAGAAGCACCGTCAATGATATGGGAAAGAGAGAGATGAGTCAAAAAGATTCAACCAGCCTTATCCTGTTGTCTAAACAATTCCTCAACTGGTACACTTTTCAGACTAATTATGCATATTTTCTGGCATGTGTTTTGAGACCTAGAAGGAATAAATATATTATCCCTACTTGAATAACCAATAGTGTTGCAAAATGCCTGTTGTTTTTTTTTTTTTTTTTTTTTTTTTGGTGAAATAGTTTGCCTCTTTTGCCCCCGGCTGGAATGCTGTGACATCAGCCTACCTCACAGGAACCTCAAACTCCTGTGTGCAAGTGATCCTTCTGCCTTAGTCTCCCAAATAGCTAGGACAACAGGTACACACTACAATGCTTGGCTAATTTTTTCTATTTTTAGTAGATATGGAGTCTTATTCTTGCTTAGGCTGGTCTCGAACTCTTGAGATGGAGCAATCCTTCTGCCTCAGCCTCCCATGATTGCTAGAATTACAGATGTGAGCCACTGAACTTGGACAAAAATGGCATTTTTTTGTTTTATGAATAAATAAATGCTGTCTCTTGGTTTACTCCTATTTCAGTTTTTTCTTTATTTCTTTTCTTCCTTTTTTTTTTTTTTAACATGTTTTTACTTCTAATTGTCACCTTTATTTTAGTGTTCTCTGGAATTCCTCATTTAACTATTTTGTCTTCTCCTTTTATCACCGTCTTTCTGACTGACCTTAAATGATTGTAAGGGCTACCTTTGACCGCAGTTGTCAATCCTCTAATGAGAGCCTGTCTATCAAATGTCCCATGGACTTCTCTAGCTGTGGTCACTTCCCGCATTTATGTTCCACATGATCAAAAGTGAACTTGCAATGCTCCTGTCACACGTGCTCTACCCCTTTGTTTATTGTATCATCTGCCCATGCCTTCCTAACCATCTAAGCTGGGAAACCAACATGTTGGTTCTGCCTGGTTTTTTATCACCCAAAGCCTGTCATTGACCAAATCCGTGCATTATAGGTCCCATTTAAATTCATTCACTTATTCAATCATTCCCACTTGCATCACAATGTTATTCAATGCCACTAGTATCATACAGTACTCTGGGATTTTGAGGCTGTGAAACAAAATGAATAAAGTTCTCCAGGAGCTTATATTCTTTAGAGACAGGCAAGAAATAAATACACATTTTTTTAAAAGATATAATTTCAAGTTCTGTTTAATTCTAGGAAGAAAAATACAGCAAAGATGCACGTAAGCACGAATGGTCAAGGAAGAACTGGATCCTGATAGCTTTTCTGAGAAATGAATCTTAGAGCAAATGACATGAGTGGGATGAAATTTAGAGATCTGTGGGGAAAATGTTCAAAAATCAAAAATAATTATAAGTAGGAACAAGCTTGAAGGAAGAGGAATCTAATGACATCATGTGGATGCTTTTGGAGAGACAGACATGAGCCAGATTATATATGATATTATGGAACTTTATAGATTTTATTTGAATGGAAAGCTATGAAAGTTTTAGAGAATGAGAATAAACCAATTTGACCTATGAAATAGCCTCACTTGAGTCACGTGCTGGCACATGATTAACAATGGAGGGGAGCATCTATTGATATCTATGTTGTAAACACACCTAGCATGACCAAATTCTAGTGACCAGTGTAATATTGCTGAATACAGAATTGGAAAGAGATGCTTGCAATCAACTGTCTTAAGTTGTAAAGATAAATGAGAACTGTCTCTTTTTTTCCCAGTATTTCTTTGAATTTTTTTTTTAATTTCTCCTTGTACTTCTTTACCTTAAAATATCAGCTCCATGCTACAGTGTAGCACTACTGGCCCTCTTTGTTCTGTCTGTCCTCATCTAGATCTTCCCTCTCCATTGTGACTGCCCCAGTCTTTATGTGGCACTTGAGCGATTGAAATGTGGCTCATACAACTGAGAAACTGAATATGTAACTTTATTTAATTTTAAGTCATTTAAGTTATAAAAAAATGACATTTGATTCAGTGATAGCAAGAATTTTCATCATGTAAAAGTTTTCTAACTGTAAGTTTTGCAAAATCTAAATGGATAAATGAAACTTAAAGTCTGAATTAAAATGTGGTGAGTGTAAAAAACACGTTGATTATCTACTGAGTATGAACAAAACAATGCAAAATATCTGAATATCAATCATGTTTTATTTGATAAGATGTTGAAATGATAATACTTATCAATAATTATACTTTTATTAGACAGTACTGGTCTTGATTTTCACTATTCTATGTGTAATTCACAGACCAGTCACATTGTCATTACCTGAGAGCTTTTTAGAAATTCAGAATCTCAGGCTCTAGCTGATTATGCTGCTGTGTTCAACAATGGCCTAAAGCAAAATTTACTCCACAGTCTGATCCAATTAAATATGAGCCCCTTTGTAGGGAAAGTTTTTAAGGCCAGCTGATTTTTTTTTTCTAACCCCACAAAGAATTTCTTGGCTGTTTATTTCCCTATGTCTCTTTGGCAAACTGACTTATGGTTTGGCTTATTCTCATGGACCTACCAGGCTTATATACCACCAGAATCTTCATTGATATCTAGAGGGCATTTAGTTATAAACTTTTGTACATTCTGCTCTAAATAATTTCCTTTGGGGAGGCCTTTGGATCTCTCTGTTCCCATAACTTGCCTTTCTTGCATATAATCTCTGAGCCATGGGTCTGGGGCTTCGGGCAGGGACAGTGAAGTACTTCTTTTGGAATAACACTCCTAGTTTATGAGCAGGGCACTGGACAGGGAAAGCAGCGTGTGGTCCTTTTAGCTTGCTTTTATTGGCATGGAACATAGCAGGGGTGAAGTTGGTTGAGGATGGATACAGGCTGCCTGCCATTCCTGGCATCAAATCTACATCTATGAGTGAGGCCTGGGAAGGTGAAGGGACACCCCAGTTTCTCAGCCATACTTTCCTAAAATTCAGCTGACACAATGCCAAACTTCAGGGGTTCTGAGAGATGTAACTTGCCTTTTCCAGGGTGATACAATAGACCCTGACTAGAAGCTGAGAGTAAAGGAAATCTGGTAGGCTTCGTGTCACCTGTCCAGAACAGAATTTTCATCACATAGAGCTGTGTTTGGGAGGAGGTTGAAGAAGAGAGTGGGTAATGACAGATTTTTATTCTTCTTTCAGAGACTTAGTAGGTTTTCTTGAGTAAATGTTTCTTCACATGCTGTGTGTTTAGAACAATTTCAGATAGTTCAAACACTTCATTACATAAATAATTTTTATGAGCTGTGGTGGTTTTGTTGGGGAGCACGCAGGTGTACAGATCTCATACCAGCATTCTGAAAGTGAATCTATAATCTAACTTTGTATCTACACTTGTAATCATATTCTGATTTTTTTAAAATAAAAATGTCTTTTCTGATGGTCTATATAAAACCCTAATTGCAGAATATCCTGGAAGAGAGCTTGGCACTTTTGCTGGTTTCCTCATTATTTGATAACTTGAATATAATCTTTGACATCTGCTTATTTAACAGGTGTAGGACATCCAGGAGAAAATCACACTGTGACATTCTAATGTCTATTCATGTTCCCTTCCTTATAAAGACTCACTGACTCCCACAAACAGAATCAAACCTTTCTTAACATCCACTATTTTATCTTGTACATATTTATATTACATTTATCGCACACTATTAGAATCATCTCTCTACGTGCATTTCTTCTAATGCAGTAGGATGTTTTAATCAATGCTTTAGTCATATTGTCTTATTTATTTATTTCATCCAAGTTTCCCGCTTCTCTTTGTATTTATTATGCTGCCATATTTGTCTTTTCTATGAACTGTCTAAAATAACATATGAAAGAACTATAATCAAACAATAGTGAATTCAATTGAACTCTCTAGGACTTAATTTCCTCATTAATAAGATGAAGGAGGGAAGATAGGTCAAAAATCACAATCTGTTCATTTCTTGCTTGGTAGATTGCTTCGTGGAGAAAATAAATGTCTGTCGTATATTATCAAAACAGAGATCTCTTTGCATTTATGAATAAAGAAAGAATGTCAGAAAAAGTCAAAGAAGAAAACATTTCTATTCTATGACACATGTACATAAAAGGCCCCCCAAAAGGCACATATCGGAAATACCGCCCTTCAAATTCCAACCAGGTGTCTATCTAACACACAATATAGTCTCACGGGCAAATTCTGCTCCAATTTCTAGTTCTGCTATTTGCTGACTCTGCCTTTGGGGTCATACTTCAACCCCTCAGACTCAATTTCTTTTATATATGCCACTGAAATATTAATTTCTAGAAGAAAGAAATAAAATAGAATAAGATATAAATCAAGCAGGCTATCCCAAGCAGCTACACGTGAGGAAACATGCCTCAGTCCAGAAGCACGTTTAGAAATTTATCTCCTGTAGTAAATATATATCAACCTCTTAATAAGCCCTAAGAATCTATCTTATGTCTAAATAAAATGAATGCTTTTCCTACTGATCTGTGTCAAGGATACTTTTGTAAATTTAGTGTACGTTTCATATGCTATTTATTGTGAAAAATGAAAAGCTCTTAAAGTGTTCCTGTTTTGTTTCCTTCAGTCAGTGTGTGGTCATTCTTTCCCCAGTTATATTGAGGTCCTACTATGCATATGCCATTCTGTGAGTTATTAGCAAAACCTCAGCGTGTTTATGGTATCCACCTGCAAGAAAATCAACTTTTTAAAGACTTAATCTGGTCCTTTGAAAGACAAACATTTCTGGTTCCATTTTAATGCAACTTTAACTAGCATGACACAATAGCTGGAACTCGAGAATAGCCATCTCTTGTGAAAGCCTTTCCACAATTTTGTCATTTTCAAGTTTTATGCTCATGTTTTAAGTCATTTGGCTTTCCTTTGAATTAATTATATTTGAATCTTGATTAAAATTGGATTTCAAAAGTTATTGAGTTTTGTAGATGGCTCTTTAAAAACCACCTGCAAATCTAATTAACTATATAATATATATTGATGGGTTTGATAAACTGTGTTACATTGGGGGGCTTTATGCTGAAGTAATGGTTTTAATGTTTGTATTATGATTATAATCATTCACAAATGAACTTGGCAACCCAGTGATGAAATAATATTTTTGAGGTATCAATGTATGATTTTCCTCCAGATATGTCTTCTTTTCCTTGGTCTCTAAGAAGCAGCAAATTGGTCTGTGCTCACTGCCCCCAAGAAGGGGTATAGGGACAAGATGGAGGTGGGGGGAGTGCTGCCAGGATATCTGTTATTTATTTCAAAAGCTTAAGACTTTTCCGTAGATGCAAAATCAAGTTCCAAGCTAGGTCCTGTGAAGAGGAAAATGGCTGAGAAACAGAAGTGAAAGATCACTGATGAAAAGCAGCTAAAATTTGCTTCAGTTATCAGGAGCAGTAAGAATTGCCACAAAATAGAGAATATCAATTTCTTCTTGGGTGACGAGCAGTAACTCAGCACTATTTTTTTGAGACGCAGGGAAGGAGGTCTCCTGAATCCTAATTTTTATGAGAAGCTAGAATCCCACATTTTAGACTATTAGCAACTCATTGAAACATTTTTTTTTTATTTTTAGAGACAGAGTCTCCCTTTGTCAACCTATGTAATAAAACACTTCATGTGTCATATGCTCAAAATTTGGGCAGTGATTTTTTTTGCCCCACTGACTGTGAACTTGCCACTATAGTTTTGATTGCATAGAAAAAGAGATTTGGGAAAAATAACTTTTGTAAGGAGAAGTGTATTCCTGCATTACCAAACCCACTTTTTCAAGACTAGACAAAGAACCTGAGATTTCTGTGAAGAGAAACAAATAGCAAGTGATGAAAATAAAATGTATTTTTGTAATAAAAAATAAAGTAAAATAAAAATACAAATAGTTCTCTCTAAAAGGAGCCACGTGCATTGATGAGGTGGAAACACCAAAGAAATTGAACGGCTTTGTAATTTTGATGTGTGACAAGACATAGCTTGTCACAAACTTCTCGCTCCTTTGGGATATTGCAAAATAATGACTGGACTCTGAGACCCCTCAGTTTGGTACAGATAAGTCAGACAGGGAGTGAAAGAAGCAAAAACATTATGGGGGTGAGCTGTGTGGAGGACCATCTGAAAAAGATGAGTTCCTGCCTCAGAAAGTATGAACACTGGGACGCAGGAAACCCAAAATCTCTCTGGTGAACTGTTTGGGGACTATTTGAGAGAGATGCTCTCCTGCTCCAGAAAGCCGCAACACTGCACAACCCTCCTCTGCTTGTCCTCCCTTTGGCCTTCTGTCCTACACACACCCACCAGAAATTTTACCAAGGGAGCAAAAGTAAACATTTACTTCAGGTTCAGAAGGAGTGGGGCTCAGGCTCAAAGAAGCTAGAGTTAGTTATACCAACATGAGGTGACGGTTCTGTACACCTGAATTTAAACATACTATCTCTGAGGTAAAGAGATAATTTTTGTTGCTTTTATACACATAAATTGTAGTGAAGTTCTTATATCCTCTTCCTGCATGTATAATGTCTCTGGTTAATTGGTTTGTTCTAATCATACGTATGCAAATTCATGATAAATTTAAAGGTGTAGGCATTTACATAGAGAAAAATCAGTTTAATCTACAGAGAGAAAAGCATATAAAGTACAAATTCAAAGCCAAGAGGTTTTATAAGGTATGTAAACAAAGTTAGATGGAGAAATTAATACAAGGAAGGAAGGCTGCCGGTGAAAAACTGCATGGTGCATTCTAAATAGGACCTACAACATTTTCAAGCAATGAAAATTTTCATTTTAAGAGCCTTTCATTTTTCACAATAAATAGCATCTGAAACGTATACTACATTTATAAAAGTATGCTTTACACAGATCAGTAGGAAAAGCATTCATTTTATTCAGACATAAGATAGATTCTTAGGTTATTAGTATCAATGGAGAAGGCTGATAACTCTTGTTTCCTTTCTATCTTTCTACCAAGACTGTGCAGTAGTGGTCTGAGGCATACCAGATTCCTTCTGCTCTGTATTTTTACAGGTAGTCTGCAGTTTTTATTAATTATTTTTATAATATTCCCAAACTCTTTTATATCAGTTGTAAGAAACTTTTTGCTCTCCAATAGTGCTTAGATGTTTCTATAAGTAATCTTAATGCATAAAAGTCAAGGAATATTAAATATTTAATAACACTATAGGCTCAGCATGATACTAGATATGACGGAGTCATCTACTATAACCCATGGACCCTGCCTGCCGGAAATATACTTCTGGCAGTTCAATTATAATTACCATATAGGTATCTGTGTAAATAACAAACACTACAAACTGACCTATGTTACATGTGTTCGGTGAAACTTAAAAACAGTGAAGACGGGCTGGGCTACTCAAATTCTTCATGACACATGGTGAAGGAGTCATGTGATATGTCTTTGCCTTTAGCCAATTTTCACGCCGTAATTTATTGGAATTCATTTCTAACTTTGCTTTATGAAATTGTTATTACATATTACTTAAGGTATATATACATTCCATTAAAAGGAAAGCTATTCTCTCATTGATAATTTTATTTGTGCAAAGTCTGTTCTTTTAGTTATTACTGCTCTAATATTTGTTTTAGTATCTGCTCCCCTCTTTCATAATTCTTAAATATTAGTTTAGGTTTTCTAAATATTTATTTTAGGGGTCTTTATATATTATTTTATATATAGTTAACATAAAAATATATCCTTTAGGCTGTTTTGGTATTAAGTATCTAAAACATCACTGAAATCACATTCTATCAGCAGCAACAGCAAAGAATGGATAGAATAAATGTAAAATGTGAAAATATACTATCTCTTGCCTATTTGTCAGAAACATATGGAAACTAATAATTTCCTGTGTGTGTGTGTCAGTGTGTGGTTAATAATTTAGTTTTGTAGGATACTAAATTTAAGTGAACTCATAGAGTTACTGACATCTTGCTTATTACTAAGGAAGTACTTAATTTAAGGTCCCTGGTTCACTGAGTTATCAAGTTTACCCCATAAAGATAGAGCATGAGACAGTGTGGAAACCTGATGCCCTAATGTTGGCACTGCCAAGCTGAGAGACTGCACTGCCTTCATTGTTAGAGATGAGCTCATGGCACATTTAATAGTAAAAGCTGCCAAGAAATAAGGAATTTGGCTTGTATTGTAGCAAACTAAACGTCTATATTTTTCACCAACGTGTAGGACCAGTTTATTGAAATCAATTTCAGGTGGATGTTCCTGAGATTAGACTGATGATATGAGCTTTTAGAAAATTGAAATGGTGTGTTTATTCTCTGGCTACGTGTAATACCCAGAGAATGGACTCATAATTTTTTACACAAAAATAAGTTGATTTTTATAACCAAACATCTGGTGAACCCTGAGAAAATGTAAAGCAAAGCCTGGATCACACATAGGCGAGGTTGCTTCCCTGTGGAGTAATTTAATTATTAAATTCAGTGGAAATTATTAGACAAATAGCTGTATCCACTACTCTATGAGCAAATTTTATATTTTATATAAGTATGATAATTAGATTAGGGCAATCAAAATTCCAAAAGTCCTATAAAGCAGGTTTAATTTTTTAGTTTATATGACCAACTTGCTTAATGATTCTTTTTCTTCTCATAATGTTTATACACTTAAAATTTTATTTTAATTATGAGTAAAGAATAAAGTTGCTTAGCCTCCTGATTTAGCTGTTTACCCTGATTATCCTCATGATAAACACATACTATTGAATTTAAATCCCTAAGTTTATAGTTTCATAAATGTGCTCTAAATATTGATTCAAATCAAAAATAGAAGTAAATTTATGACCTAAGTCACAAAAGCATAGAATTCAGAAAGGACAAATATTTATGAAACATATTCCAAAATAGAAGATTTCAACTTTGATTGTTAGAGCAATTAGAATTTAAAAAATTTTGGCTGGGGGCTTCCTTTTGAATCAATAAATACATTTTAGTTTTTTCTTTGCCTCTCTTACTTTTTGAAAAGCAAGAGAGATGCTTGCATATACTGATCTTATTTCAGAATTACTTACGTAGTTTTCCTAGTTTTATATGTATGTTTAGAATGATATTGTCTAGAAAGTGTAATTTTCACATAATCCATGTGGAATATCCCTTAAATTTTTTTGTTGGTTTTGTTCATTTGTGTGTATGTAATGTCCTCACCTTTTTTGTGATTTATGAGCATTATTATATCAACAACAACAGTGTAAAAAAAAATATTTAGTACTCATTAATTTTACCAATGTGTACCTTTTTACTTCTTGGCACCTTGTCACAATTTTAAAAATATATTTTAGATACTTAAAATTAATTCTACAAATAAAGATAGAAATGATGGAAGTGTTTCTTTAACTCTGTACTTTTTAAGAGGGAAAGGAAAATTATGAACTTAAAGTAAATTAGGATGGAAGTTTCATAACATAAATGGAAGCATTTGGAAAACAAACCTGTATAGAATATATAAATAATGAAAACACAGTTGCTAGAATCTTTGTTGTACTATTGAATATGTCTTGACTTTTATCAAAGTATCAAATCTAGAAAATAATATTTATATTTATGTTAGTGCAAATAGAGAGATGATTCTATCAAATAAATCCTAGAAAAAAAG
>CAUYQV010195281.1:0-18332 GCA_963574575.1 Galagoides demidoff
GCGCCTGTGGTCCCAGCTGCTTGGGAGGCGGAGGCAGGAGACTCGCTTGAGCCCAGGAGTTGGAGGTTGCTATGAGCTGTGATGCCATGGCACTCTACCCAGGGGGATAGCTTGAGGCTCTGTCTCAAAAAAAAAAAAAGATATCACAATTTTAAACAACAAATTTGTAAACTGATTTAACAAAAAATCAGAGTCTCACTTTGTCACCCTCAGTAGAGTGTCGTTATGTCACAGCTCACTGCAACTTCCAACTCTTAGGCTTAAGTGATTCTCTTGCCTCAACTTCCCAAATAGCTGGGACTACACTAGCCTGCAACAACGCCTGGCTACGTTTAGAAACAAGGTCTTGCTCTGGCTCAGGCTGTTCTCAAATCTGGAAGCTCACAGCAATCCACCTGTCTCATCCTCCCAGAGTGCTAAGATTTCAGGAGTGAGCCACTGCACCAGGCTAATTTAACAATTTTAATGATGATGATAGGTTGATAAATTTCTCTTTAAAAAATTTAGCTAATTTTCTGAATTCTCTTAGAAAACTCACTGAAGGGTGGTGCCTATGCCTATGGCCGAAAACTGCTCCCCCTCCAAAAAAAAGAAAACTCACTAAAGACAAAAAGCTGATAGTGCACTTAGCATATAAAACATGAATAACAAAGAGGTCTTGTTACCACCTCTAAAGTAATAGTTGTTTCACTAAATGACTTTCTCCATAATTATTAAGTAAAATTATAGAGAAGTATCCTACCACTGAGTATCCAAGGGAATTATTTTTGACACTGAGTGACTTTACCTGCTGTATTCTCTATGTTTCTTACTTTTAATCACTCAAATTTTCTGCTTCCTATGCTAAAAAACTTTTAGGTATCTCTTCCATGGACCACTCATTAATTTTTTATTTTGTTATGTGAGGTTTTTTTTTTTTTAAAGAAACAAGAGTCTTATTTTGTCACCCTCAGTAGAGTGCTGTGATGTCACAGCTCACAGATGTCACAGCTCACAGCAACCTCCAACTCTTGGGCTTAGGAGATTCTCTTGCCTCAGCCTCCCAAGTAGCTACAAGCGCCCGCCACAACACCTGGCTATACTTTTGTTGCAGTTTGGTTGGGGCCGGGTTTGAACCCACCACTCTCAGTATATATGGGGCTGGCACCCTACTCACTGAGCCACAGGTGCTGCACCTTATGTGAGATTTTTAAATGTCTGCTATGATTATGTTTTTTATCTGGAAAGTTCTGGTTAAGAACTTTCATAGTTCATACTTCAAAAAATATGTATCTCTCTAATTTTTAGGAGAAATCATTATTTTCACATTTTGTTGTTGATCAACTGTAAGAATTATAGACAGTAAGACTGATGAGAACTTACCACTTCCGTGAATTCATTACTTCCCAAATCCAGTCTTTCTAGCTGGGTCAGTCTATTCATGGTTCTATTCATAATGGAATAATAAAGAATTAAGCATACAAAAAATCTCAATTACATGGAAGCTTTCAGATTTCATGGCTAAAATATTCTTAGGCAACATGTAATGAAATATGGGCTTTCACATGTTGACATAATAAAACTGCTAATTTTCTAAGAAAAATAAGTCACATTTGATTTCTAAATAAATTATCAATTATTCTCTAATTTTGGCTTCTCAGTCTTTTCATATGTATTCTTAAGAAGTGACTGCAGTAAATTTAAACCCATGGGCCAGATATGAATAATGAGTTTCAAGTTTTTCACAAAATAAATTTTCATATAGTACAAGTCAGCTAATAAGTTAGACTATTTGGCAGAAAATATAAGAAATTGCTACCATAATTCCAGAAAGGCTTTTTCAAGACTACTCATATATTTGTAAAACTTCATAATAACTATTAATTCCAAAAATTTGTTTTCAAAATACTAAGAATAGTAAACATTACATTCCTCCTTACATTTCAAAATAATACTTCATAAGTCACAGATAATTAGTAGATATTTATCTTTACTAAATAAATTAATCTACTTAAAAAATATAAATTTTATATTTATTAAAGCAATATGCCATTTTTTTCTTAAGACAGTTTCACTTTGTCACCCTCGGTAGAGTGCTGTGGCATCACAGCTCACAGCAACCTCCAACTCCTGGGTTTAGGTGATTCTCTTGCCTCAGCCTCCCAAGTAGCTGGAACTATAGGCACCCACCACAATGCCTGGCTATTTTTTGTTGCAGTTTGGCTGGGGCCAAGTTCTAACCCGGCCACCCTCAGTATATGGGGCTGGTGCCCTACCCACTGAGGCACGGGCACCGCCCAAATATGCCATTCTTAATTTCTAACTTAACATCAACATGTCTTTGCAACTATAGGAACTTGAAAAATATACAAACTGGTTTTGTAGTAAAACATATTGTATCATCTCTCCCTTCACAAAGGCACCTTGTGAAACTAAACTAATTGCTAAGTAATTCAAATATTTATGCTCTTAAGTTGCTATTATTAGAAAAACTGATTACTTAATACATTGAGATATTATCAATTATCCAAGTAAGAAACTTCACGTTAGCAAAGTATAGTTATTACCATATTATTAGAATATTACATTAATATGTTAATACTTTGTAAATTAACAACATTTCAAATCAACAGACACCTTACATTATGGCAGAAAAACAGACTAGTTCTAGCTCCTAAGTAAAACTCAGTTAAAACATTTCTCCAGCTTTTTAATGAAAGAATATAAGAAAACACCATGATTGTAATGACATTGTTACTGACTAAATTATAAGGAATTAGTTTTCTCCAACCTTTACATTTTAAACATGTTATTCTCCTACCAACCCTGTAATTTGATTCATCTCACAATGTCAATTTTTTTTACAAAATTGCTTCAACTTAGATCTATTCACTATAGTACTATAATTCTATTTCCCTTACTCATATCTGCCTTTGTCCAGAAAACCTGTAAGTTCTAGCTTCCTAGTTTATAGCAAAGCAAAAGGTGTTTCCAGGATCTTTCTTCAGATATATAAAATCACATGCTGTAACAGTAAGCTCCTATGTTCAAATAAACGATACCGGGTAGAGATGTGAAAACTGTAAAGAAGAAAATGAAGAGGGTGGAGAAAGGAACTGAAAGAGCAAAACATAATCTCACATTTATTGATTCAATAGTTATAGTGAAAGATGGAAGAAAATTCACAGGCAGCAATGGGGGTGATTTGTAAAAATAAAACGTAATAGCTTTAGAAGAGGTTAAAAAAATAAAAGGCAATGAGTTGGAAAAATTCAATTACAGGTGATGTCCTAGAAAAATTAACTTTTACAATAATTTTAGGAAAGTGTGAATGATATACATATGTAATAAAAAAAAAAAGAAAATATATTATAAAGTCAAAAAAGTGTCCCCACCTCAACTTCCTATAGTTAATACCAGTAACTTTGGTACTACTCATATACTTTACAAATTTCAGAAACAAAATGCATCTTAGAAGATTCAGCGTCCTACTTCAGGGAGAAAACAGAAAAAATATCCCTCAAATTACCTCCAGTCTATCTCTCAAATTCATTCACATTTAACTCATTTTACCTTCCCCTTTCTTCACAGGAAGAGTAAATAATCCTTTATGTTCTCCATACTGTGCCCTTCAGTATCATCATCATATTAAGTTTCACTTAACTATGACTCTAAAATAAGAGCTCCTTACATTGTGCTAATCACTGATCATTAAAAAAAAAAAAACCTAGAAAGTGCCCCTAGCTCAGTGGGTAGGGCCTGGCCACATACACTAAAGCTGGCTGGTTCGAACCCAGCCTGGGCCTGCTAACCAACAATGACCACAACAAAAAAAATAGCCAGGTGTTGTGGCAGGTGCCTATAGTCCCAGCTACTTGGGAGGCTAAGGCAAGAGAACTGCTTGGGCCCAAGAGTTTGAGGTTGCTGTGAGCTATGCCGCCACAGCACTCTACCCAGGGCAACATAGCTTGAGACTCTGTCTCAAAAAAAAAAAACAAAAAAAAAACAAACTCTACTTACATATCCTGAATGCACACAGTCTTAACTGTAGCCTCTTTATAGTTTTTGAGGCCTCAAAGGTTAAAACTACATCTTAAAAAGAAAGGAGGAAAGAATTTTATCAGAAAAATTCATCAACAGACCTAATTTAAAACTCTAAAAGGCATTAAAATCTTTGAATTGCCTGTAATATCAGAAGCATTGTAGACATAGTTATTACAGTAAACAATTGGCACTCTGGTTGTTCAAATCTCATAGAAACCAGTCAAGTTTTGAGCTAAGGAATTATCACTGCACATACTAGATCTGCAAAATATATAGACCTTTTTGAATTTTAATATGGATCATTAATTCCTATTTTAATTTATACTCACAACTAGCACTATATGCTTTATTCATTCATGCATTGAACAGTCAATTACTCAGCTAAAACATACTGTCTTTTGGGTATAAAAACTAAATATAACTAAATAATTAACTCAAAGACTTAATATCATGGGGGGGTCACGTGTACATTTGTGCATGTGCATATGTTGATCCGGAAAGAGATAATATATAAACATACATTAAAATTATGTGGCAAATATCATAAGAGATGTTTACTCATGGAAGCTGAGTAAACAAAAACAACCAACTATTCCTTGGGTAAATGAAGATGTTTTTCTCCTCAAGTGCTGACAAGTCTTGATGTAATTTCAACAAGAGTTGGCTAATCATAGACTGCAGTTTGCCATCCCCTGACCTGTTAAACATACTTTGATGCATACATGATATTTCAAGACATCTTCAATATACGGCTACAGGCTATAGTATACTTTGAGTTTGCAGAGTTGTTTCTTTTATAATTAAATGGATTGTCACCTCTTCTTGGTATTAGCTTACTAGTAGGGGACCAGTCATCCCATTTCTAGTTTATAATACACTAAAAGACTATTTCAGAGATCTATGAAATCATTATCAATACAGTAGTACCAAGTTAAACACCATTAACAGATGCATACAGTTTTATATTTAACATCACTAATTCAAATAAGATGATCATAAATGCTGGGTGTTAAAAATAACTGACATATTTTTTAATAATAAAAATTTAACATTCTTAAAGAATTTAAGGCTTAAAAATTCTAAATTAAATTGTTTAAATGATAGCACCTTTACTTACTTAGGCAACATTTTCAACTGGTTTTCTCTAAGTTCTAATATCTGGAGTTTAGTTAATCTGCAAAACAAATAACAAATATCTATAACAAAGATAAGAAATTTAATTAACAAATTAATTTCATATTCTGAAGTTTTAAAACAACCAATATAATTGTGTAATTACTATGTGCAGAGTAACACATTAAAAATTACACATAAAAGAAAATGAGGCTCAGCACCTGTGGCACAGTGGTTATGGAGCCAGCCGCATGCACCGAGGCTGGTGGGTTCGAGCCTGGCCTGGGCCAGCTGAACAATGGTGACAACTACAACAAAAACTAGCCAGGTGTTGTGGCAGGCAACTGTAGTCCCAGCTATCTGGGAGGCTGAGGCAAGAGAATCACCTAAGCCCAAGAGTGAGCTTGAGGTTGCTGTGAGCTGTGACTCCATAGCACTCTACCAAGGGTGACATAGTGAGACTCTGTCTCCAAAAAATAAATAAAAGTAAAATAAAATAAAATGCAAAGGAAGAAAAGACTTTGGTACTTCTTTGATGGACAGTCCATTAAAAATAGAGGGAAACGGGACGGTGCCTGTGGCTAAAAGGAGTAGAGCACAGGCCCCATATGCTGGAGGTGGTGGGTTCAAACCCAGCCCCAACCAAAAACTGCACAGAAAATAAAAGAGGGAAATGTGCAAATTAAGTGATGCAGATGCCAGACACATTAAAATAATGTGACAAGTGCACCAATTATTTTCAGACAAAAATGACTACAAAGTTAACATTTAGTTGGCTAAAACTTTCTCTAGTAATTAATTTCAATTCAATAATTACTTGATACCTACTATTCATTCACCCATTGTTTAAAAAATTACTCAAGGACTTGAGGGGTAATGGAGAAATAATGAGGAAGACCCTAGAAACAGATTCTCTTTTGTCAAGAATTTTGATTCCAAGGGCCAGAGCAACGGGTCACATCTACAATCCCAGCACTCTGAGAGGCAAAGGAGTGAGGATTGATTAAGGACAGGAGTTCAAGAAAAGCCTAGACAACACAGCAATACCCCATTTCTACAAAAAATAAGAAAAATTAGCCAGGCTTAGTGGCACACATCTATAGTCCCAACTACTCAGAAGAAGGGAAGAATATCACTTAAGCCCAGGAGTTAAAAGCTGCAGTTAGTTATGATTGTACCACTGTACTCCAGCCTGGGTCGCAGGAAACAAAATAAAAAAAACTTGATTCCTGGGCAGTGCCTGTGGCTCAAAGGGGTAGGGTGCCAGCCCCATATGTCAGAGGTGGCAGGTTCAAACCCAGCCCCGGCCAAAAACTGCAAAAAACAGAAAACTTTGCTTTTTCCACCTTAAAAACCAACTTATTTTTTTCCTTTCCAATTCTCATTGTTGGCCAGGTGCAGTGGTTCATGCCTATTACCTCAGCACTTTGGGAGACTGAGGAGGAAGAGCTGCTTAAGGTCAGGAATTCGAGACCAACCTGGGTAACACAATGAGACCCATCTCTACAAAAAGTGTTTTTTTGTTTTTTTTTTTTTTTGAGACAGAGCCTCAAGCTATCCCCCTGGGTGGAGTCCTGTAGCATCACAGCTCACAGCAACTTCCAACTCCTGGGCTCAAGTGTCTCCTCCCTCAGCCTCCCAAGTAGCTGGGACCACAGGTGCCCGCCACAACACCCGGCCATTTTTTTTTTTGGTTGCAGCCGTCATTGTTGTTTGGCGTGCCTGGGCTGGATTCGAACCCACCACCCCAGGAATATGTGGCTGGCGCCTTAGCCACTTGAGCCACAGGCGCCAAGCCCTCTACAAAAAGTTTTAAACATAACTGAGTGTTGTGGTACATGGCTATACTTCCAGCTCCTTGAGAGGCTAACACAGGAGGATCACATAAGCCAAGGAATTCAAAGCTGCAATGAATTATGATTGCACTACCATACCATTGCAGAGTGAAATGCTGTCTCAAAAAAAAAAAACAAAAACAAAAACTCATTGTTTGTTGTTTACTTGGGAAAATTATTTCAAAATACGAAGATTCAAAGAAAACTATAAAAACGACCATGCTTGCATAATGCAAGGGTACTTGTCGGATTTATTAAGTATAGAGTATAAATGTCTTAACACAATCATTAAGTAAATGAGATGAGGTTTATATTAACCAGTGTGATGTAAATGCTCCTAATTCTATATGAAATCAGCACATTGTACCCCATACATGCCTTAATGTATACATGATCTACACATTTATGATTTAATAAAAAAATTAAAATCAGAAAAAAAATAAAGCTTCCGTGATTAAAAAAAAATAAAAACCACATTTCTAATTAAAAAAAAAAGAACAACGCCTAGAAAAAATAACAAAAGAGCTTATTTGAAACAGTAATTAACAGTATTACTAAAGCAGCTTGTAGTTTTGTAAACTTTACAAGAGCTACTGATAAATGGTTTTCAAAGAAACTATAATTTACCTGCCAAAATTAGCTGGCAAAAACTCAAGGAAAGCATCATTCAGATATAGCTGGGTTAGGTTTAATAGCTGAGAAAATCCATCAGGGAGCCTATATAAAATATATCAGAATTTAAATTAAGTTCATACATAGAATTTTAGTTTCTTAGTAAAATCTAAAAATTTGTAAAATTAAGGTATTTTCTCAAAAGATAATAGTCACCTCCTTATTTTATTAGTAATCCTCAAATTAACTTACCTGTCTCAGGCTACTATCTTCATTCCTTTGTTAAAAGTGAGGTAATATTTGGTTTTTTTATTTACATAATAATATGTTTTAATAACATAAAATCTATACAAAATAGTCAACTATGAATGAACCACAATATATAGAAATATATTTAGTACATTAACTATGAATTCTGTAGGCACTCTTGAACATGCCTTATCTAACATCAATTCAAAAGACTAGATGAGAATTTCTAAACCTTGGCAAAAACATTTCGAGCTGAATTCTTTGTTGTCTTGTGCACTGTCAGATACTTAGCTAAAATCCTAACTTCTACCAACTAGATACCAGTAACGCACAAATGTACCTACATCCCCTATGAGAACCAGAAGTATCTCTAGAAGTTGCCAAATGTCCCGTGGGCCACAAGAGCCCCCAGCTGAAACCACTGGTTTAATTATTTTCAATATTACCATTTGCTCTCTAAACAATATTAGGATTGTAGAATTTTATAATGAGCAAGTGAGAAGAAATAATACTAAAAGCTGAATGATATTTTAGACACACCTAACTATCTGTATTAGCTTTACTTGTATTTCTTCTTAATTATGAAACAAGTTAAAAATCTAAAACTTAGGTGATGCCTGTGGCTCAAAAGGGTAGGGCACCGGCCCCATATGCTGGAGGTGGCAGGTTCAAATCCAGCCCCAGCTAAAAAAAAAAAAAAAAATCTACAACTTGGGGCTCAGTGCTTGTAGCTCAGTGGCTAGGGCGGCAGCCACATACACCAGAGCTGGCAGGTTTGAATCCAGCCCAGGCCTGCCAAACAACAATCACGACTACAACCAAAAAATAAAAATAGCTGGGCATTGTGGTGGGCAACTGTAGTCTCAGCTCCTTGGGAGGCTGAGGTAAGAGAATCAATTAAGTCTAAGAGCTGGAGGTTGTGTGAACTGTGATTGTGATGCCACAGCACTGTACCGAGGGCGACAAAGTAAAACTCTGTCTTAAAAAAAAAAAAAATCTAAAACTTGAGGCTAGAGCACTATTTTCAAATGAAGAGAATAGACGTTATCTTTACATGTTTGTCCCAGATTTTAACAAATACAAAATCCTCATGCAGTAAGACATGTCGGACTTTGACTGATCTTATTTATCCTTCACCTCCATCCTTCCATCTTGGCAGCAAATGAAATAACTGTCTCAAAAAACTCATCGAGAAATATGGTATTGCCTGGCATGGTGGCTCATGCCTTTAATTCTAGCACTCTACAAGAATCACTTGAGCTCAAGAATTCAAGACTAGGCTCACCCGCCTATAGCTCAAGCGGATAGGCGCTAGCCACATACACCAGAGCTGGCGGGTTCAAATCCAGTCCGGGTCTGCCAAACAACAATGACAACTACAACCCAAAAAGTAGCTGGGCACTGTGGCAGGTGCCTATGGTCCCAGCTACTTGGGAGGCTGAGGCATGAGAATCGCTTAAGCCCAGGAGTTGTAGGTGGCTGTGAGCTGTGATGCCAGGCATTCTACCCAGGGTGACAGTTTGAGGTTCTGTCTCAAAAAGGAAAAAAAAAAAAAGAATTCAAGACCAGCCTGAGCAAGAGCAAGACCCCCATCTCTATTTAAGAAAAAAAAAAGAAAGAAAGAAATAGAAAAATTGGTTGGGCAAAGTGGAGTATGCCTGTACTCTCAGCTACTCAAGAGGCTCCCTTGAGTTTAAGGTTGACGCTGTATGCTAGGTGGAGTAACACAGTCTCAAACAACAACAACTAAAAAAAAAAAAAAAAAACCCAGCACAAAAAAACATGTGCAAACTGGTTTCTCTCTCTCTTTTTTTTTTTTAATTTCAGATTAACGTGTGGGTACAAATGATTAGGTTACATTGCGCCTGTCAGGCAAAATCCAAGTTGTAGTTAAGCCCTTCACCCAGAGAGTGTGCTGTATACCCTTTCATTGTGCACATTAGGTAAGAGTTTACCAATCCCTCATTCTCATTCCCTCTCCCCCAATTTGAATTTAATTGTGTTTTTCATGAAAGCTGGTTTCAACTCTGACTTAGCTATAATAAGCTATGCTTCCCTCTATTCACTTTTTGCTCCACTATTCCACTTTTTAAATTTAACAGGTTTGGTGCCAAGAAAACTTTCTATTTATAGCCATTACCATCAAAACACATATCGTCTGGTGTATGTTGCAACCAATCACATTTTTTCCTTTTGTTGTTTTACCTTCTCAACTTTTCAGTTTCTTTTATAATTTTCAAAAGTTTGAAGATGACTGATTCAAAGGTAAAGACATTCTGACATGTAAAAATAATAATGAGTGAGAAAACCTAGATTCTGGTCTCATTTCTGATATTATCTGTAAGAGCTGGAACAAAATACTTACATTACCTCTTTTGGATCTCAATTTTATGTTTATAATATATTGGTATAGAAAGATTGTTTAAAACTTTCTTTTATACTCCAAAATTGAAATTTTATATAGACTTACTACTGACAGAGCAGAAGTAAGTTGACCACCTAAAGGAATGTAACAAACTGGTGAACATACAGAGGTGGTCAACCTAAGAAACTAGGCCTACTGTACTGATTTGTACCTGTAGTGTGTGTCTAGTTTATGAAAATTAGGTCAATTCAAGGAGGTGGTCAAAGTATGTAAGAAAGTGGTCAACTATGGAGGTTCTACTGTATCTTCCATTACAATATGTATAGTCTGCTACTGTTTTATAATTGTTTTATTCACATAAGTAACTTATAATTCAACTGAAAAGAACTTACTTGGAAATAGGGTTTACACTGGCCTCCACAACTGTCAAAACTTTACAATTTTTAATATTTTCAGGAAACTCCTGTATTCCTAGAAAACAATAATCAAATCAAAAGAATCTATTACAAAGGCCAAAATAATAATAATGATAATAAGTACCTTGGAGATTCAAAAGTAATTTACCAACTAGGCAGGAATTAGATAAACTGACAAAACCAATATATACTTAACAATCATACCCATAATGATTTCTCTCTTCTATTTTCTTCATTTTCCTCTTTATAAGTGCTAATTACTTTGATTGGTTTACTTTCTTTTCCTTCTCTTAGGGCTTCTGAAAATTAGTGCCCTCTCTATGTGATGATGTAAAGGACATAAAATGTAGAATATTTAACATTCTTTCTGTTGCTCTCACTTTAAAAAAAGGATCATTTTTAAAACTTTGTGCTTCATATCATTCCTAACATATATAAACTAACAAAGCTGAAAACAAAACTACAGATGAAAGGGGCAATCTATATCAGAAATGCTAGTGGATGTGCCTTAAGGCCTTATTGCCTATTCATAAAATATTTTCTCTTTCCTGCACCTATCTTCCCATTTTTCCCACATCTGTGTTTATATCCCCCTCTTTTCTAACCTTTGTCCTTCACTTAACCCAGTGCCACACTCCTATAACTACTTAAAGAAGTTGTGATTTCTGAACACCATGATGTATATATATTCAACAAACCTACTAAGCACTTCAGCTTTTGAGTATTCTTTAAGACCAGTGCTTTTTTGGGTGGTGCCTGTTGCTAACTGGGTAGGGCGCTAGGCCTCTTTTATGGAGGATGGTGGGTTCAAACCTAGCCCTGGCCAAACTGCTGCAACAACAACAACAACAAAAAGAAAAATAGCTGGGCGTTGTGGCGGGTGCTGGTAGTCCCAGCTACTAGGGAGGCTGAGGCAAGGGAATCACCTCAGCCTGGGAGTTGAAGGTTGCTGTGAGCTATAATGCCACAGTACTCTACCGAGGGCAATACAGTGAGACTGTCTCTAAAAAAAAAAAAAAGACCAGTGCTTTTCAAGCCAACTGAAGTAAAGGATTAAGTTTTTAAAATTTTTCACTCCGTTGTAAACAAATACTTCCATAAAATACCATCCAATTGTTATGATACTGTGAAATCTTGGTAAAAGATTTTAAGCATTCACTCATTGCCTCAACTTACCACAGCAAAAGTATAGTTAACGTATGATTTTCCAACAGGGGAGTTCCTAGACGATCATTTAAGAGTCTTTTAATTTCATCCCTACATGATTCTAAGTAAATAAGCTTACTACAATGTCATGTATAGAATATCAGATGATGAAAAATTAATGACACAAAATCACCAAATAGGAAATGTCACAATAACTGTTTTAGTCAAAATTCATTAATGGATGCTAAAATTAGTGAGTAAAAGCATGATGGTAAACAAGATATTACAGTCTCAAAGATGCTTCTCACAAGATATCAATTATAAAGGGGAAAAATTACCTTACAATGAAAAAAAAATCTAACAGATATCACTTTAACCTTATAAAACTTTTAAAGTTAGCACTGTCAGTTAACCATATCATCATGTGGCAACTAATCTGAGATGCAATGAAAACAATGCAGTATCACTTCTGACATATACTTGCCAAAAACACACAACCTGATTTTAATCACAAGCAATCACAAACAGTGGTATTCTGTTAAACAAATGACTAGCAATTTTCAAAACTATCACAATGAAGACAGAAAACTGAGGAACTACCCAGATAAGACCCAAGAGACCTGATAAACTCCATGTGCAATATATGAAAGTACAAGTGTTTGCAAGGATGTGGAGAAATTATGAACTACATACACTGCTGTTAGGAATGCACCATGATGTAGGCACTACTGAAAACAGTTCGATGGTTCTTCAAAAACGCTAAACACATAAACTGCCTTATAACCCAGCAGTTCCACTCCCAAGTATATACAGGCACATCTTGTTTTGTTGAAGTTTATTATATTTTGCAGATATTCTGTCTTTTACAAACTGAAGATTTGTGGCAATCCTATATCAAGCAAGCCTGTCAACACTATTTTTCCTACAGCAAGTGCTCACTTCATGTCTCTGCCACATTTTGATCATTCTCGCAATATTTCAAACTTTTTCATTATTATTACACCTGTTATGGTGACCTACAATCAGTGATCTTTGGTGTTACTATTTTAAATGTTTTCAGGTGCCACACACCAATACCCATCTAAGATAGCGATCCTAAATGAAAAATGTGTCTGACTGCTCCACCAGCTGGCCAATCCTGTCTCTCTCCTCCTTACCCGAGAAGGCCTTGCCTTGAACCTACTACTCCCAGGGCTGCAATAATATTGAATTATGCCAAATAACCCTACAGTGACCTCTAAGTGTTCAAGTGAAAGGAACAGTTCACATCATTCATTTTAAATCAAAGCTAGACATGATTAAGCTTAGTGAGAAAGACATGTCAAAAGCAGAGGCAGGCCAAAAGGTAGGGTCTCTTGGGCCAATTAGCCAAATAGTGAGTACAAAAAAAAAGTTCTTAAAATTTAAAGTGCTATTCCAGGCTGGGAGCATGATGGCTCACATCTATAATCCCAGCACCTGGGAGGCCTAAGTGAGAGTAGTGCTTGAGGTCAGGAGTTCAAGACTAGCCTGGGTGGCAGAGTGAGACCCCATTTCTACAAAAAATAAAAAAATTAGCTGGGCATGGTGGCCCCTTGCCATAGTACTAGCTAGCTACTCAGGGGGACAAAGCAGACAGATGCTTGAACCCAGGAGTTTGATGTTACAGAAAACTATGATCCCACCACTGCCATGCAGGCTGAATGACAGAAAGAGAACCCCTCTCTAAATAATAAATGAAATATGTGAATAAAGTGCTACTCCAGGGAACATATGATTAGTGAGAGAACAATACAGTCTTATTGCTGATACAGAGCAGTTTTGGTGGCTAGTACAGAAGATCAAATCAGCTACATCCACAGCCTGGCTCTACCTCTCATCAACTCTATGAAGGCTGAAAGAGATAAAGAAGAAAAGTTTGAAGGTAGCAGAGATTGCTTCATAACATTTAAAGAAAGAAGGTATCTCAATTAACATAAAGTATAAGGTGAAGCAGGAAGAGCTAATGGAAATGGTGCAGCAAGTCAGCCAGAACATCTAGTTAAAATAACTAATGAAGGAAGCTATACCAAAACAACAGATTTTCCAGGCAGACAAACCAGTCTTCTATTGGAGTAAGATGCCACCAATGACTTTCAGTAGCTAGAGAGAAGTCAGTGAATAGCTTCAAAGCTTTAAAGGATATGCTATCTCCCTTGTTAGGGGGCAATAACATACCTGGTGACTTTAAGCAGAAGCCAATGTTCATTTACCATTCTTGAAATCCTAAAACCCTAAATCTACTCTGTCATGCTCTATAAATGTAATAACAAAGCTTAGATGACTGCACAACTGTTTACAGCATGGCTCACTGAATAATTTAAGCTCACTGTTGAGACCAACTGCTCAGAAAAAAAATTCCTTTCAAAATATTACTTCTTGGCTGGGTGCAGTGGCCTATGCCTATAATCCTAGCACTCTGGGAGGCTGAGGCAGGTGGATCATCTGAGCTCAAGAGTTCCAGATCACCTTGAGAAAGAGTGAGATCTTATCTCTACCAAAAATAAAAAAAACTAGCTGGGCGTTGTGGCAGGCGCCTACAGTCCCAGCTACTCAGGAGGCTGAGGCAAGAGAATCACTTGAGCCCAAGAGTTTGAGGTTGCTGTGAGCTGTGACGCTATGGTACTCTACCGAGGGCAACAAAGTGAGTCTCTGTCTCAAAAAGAAAGAAAAAAAATACTTCTCATCGAAAATGACAATCCTTGTCACTCAAGGGCTCTTGATGCAGATGTAAAAGGAAATAAACGTTTTTATGCCTAACATATATCAATTCTGCTGCCTATGGATCAAGTCTTATCATTTAAGAAATACGTTTGTAAGACTATAGCTACCACAAATAGTAAATCCTCTGATGTCTCTGGGTAAAATACTGGGTAAGACTGAAAATCTTCTAAAAAGGATTCACTATTTTAGATGCCATTAAGAACATTTATGTGGGTAGTGCCTATGGCTCAGTGGATAGGGTGTGGCCCCATATACCAAGGGTAGTGGGTTTAAACCCGGCCACGGCCAAACTGCAACAAAAAAATAGCCAGGTGTTATGGCAGGTAAGTAGTCCCAGCTATTCAGGAGGCTGAGGCAAGAGAATCGCCTAAGCCCAGGAGTTGGAGGTTGCTATGAGCTGTGTGATGCCATGGCACTCTACCAAGGGCAATAAAGTGAGACTCTGTCTCTACCAAAAAAAAAAAAAAAAAGAAAGAAAAGAACATTTGTGATTCGTAGGAGATAAAAATACCAACATTAATAAAAAGTTTGGAATAGGTTGATTCTAACCCTTATGAATAACTTTGAGGAGTTCAAGATTTCAATAGAGGAAATCACTGCAGATGGGCTATAAATAGTAACAGAAAAGAATTAGAAGTGGAACCTGAAGATGTGACTAATTGCGACAATGTTATGATAAAATTAACTAATGAGGAGGTGCTTCTTATGGATAAGCAAAGAAAGTAGGTTTTTTAGATGGAATCTACTCTCAGTGAAGATGCTGCTAATGCTGGTTTGTTGTGTTTTGTTTTTTTAAAATAGAAATGGGGATGGCGCCTGTGGCTCAGTGGGTAGGGCGCCGGCCCCATACACCAAGGGTGACAGGTTCAAACCTGGCCCCAGCCAAACTGCAACAACAAAAAAATAGCCAGGCATTGTGGCAGGCACCTATAGTCCCAGCTACTTGGAGTCTGAAACAGAAAATTGCCTAAGCCCAGGAGTTGGAGGTTATGCTATGAGCTGTGATGCCACAGCACTCTACCGAGGGCAATAAAGTAAGACTCTGTCTCTTTAAAAAAAAAAAAAAAAAAAAAAACTTTAAAATAAATAAATAAATAAATAGAAACATGGTCTCACTCTGTTACCTAGGTCAGAGTGCATGATGAGAGCTCACTGCTGCCTTCAACTCCTGGGTTCAAGCAAATCTCATACCTCAGCCTCTCTAGTAGCTGGGACAAGTATATGCTACTACACCTGGCTAATTTTTTTTATCTTCTGTAAAGACAAGGGTCTTGCTATGTTGCCCAGGCTGGTCTCAAACTCCGAGCCTCAAGTGATCTTCCTGCCTTGGCATCCCAAAGTGCTAGGATTACAGATATGAGCCACCACACCCAGTCTGTTAACATTGTTGAAATGACCACAAATAATTTAGAATATTACACAAATTCAGTTGATAAAGCAGTGGCAAGGTTTGAGAGAACTGATTTCAAGTTAAAAGAGGTTCTACTGTGCACAAAATGCTATCAAACAGCATTGCACGCTAAAGAGAGAGAAATCTCTCATGAAAGGAAACATCAACCAATGTAGCAAATGTCACTGTTCTCTTGTTTTAAGAAATTGCCGTGCTCGCTTCGGCAGCACATATACTAAAATTGGAACGATACAGAGAAGATTAGCATGGCCCCTGTGCAAGGATGACACGCAAATTCGTGAAGCGTTCCATATTTTTTCTTTACTCAAAAAAAAAAAAAAAGAAAGAAATTGCCACAGATACTCCACCCTTCAGCGTCCACAACCCCCATCAGTCAGTAGCCATTAATACTGAGGCAAGACCACCAGATTACACCTTGTTGAAGGCTTAGATGACTGTCAGTATTTTTTAGGAATCAGGAATTTTTAAATTATTTATGTATACTATTCTCTAGACAAAATGCTACTATACACCTATAGAATGCAGTATACTATAAACATAAATTTTATATGCTTAGAAAACAAAAAACTCATGTGACTCAATGCAACACTGGCTTTATAGCAATATTCACTTTACTGTGGCGGTTTGGAAGTGAAACTACAATACCACTGAAGCATGCCTACACCCAAGAAAATGAAAAACTTACACATGACTATTCAGAGCAGATCATTCAAAATAGCCAAAAGTAGAAACAATCTAAATGTCCATCAATAGATGAACATATAAACAAAATGTACTACATCCATACTATGGAACATTATCTAGCAAGGTAAGAAATGGAATATTGATAATGTGGTACACATGAATGAACCTTGAAAACATTATGCTAAGTGAGAAAAACCAGACTCAAAAGGCCACATGTTGTTTGACTCCATTTACATGAAATATCCAGAATAGACAGAAAGCAGGCAAGTAAGTGGTTACCAGGGGCTGGAATGAGAAATGACAGTTTAATGGATACAGGGATTTCTTTAGGGATAATGAAAATATTCTAGAACTTGACAGTGGTGATGACAAAAGAAAATTACAAACATACTAATACCACTGAATAATACAATTTTAAAATGTCAAAATGGTAAATTTTTTGTTATGTGTATATCCCACAGTAAAAATGGAAAAAAAAAAATCAGATCAGACTGCTATGTTAACAAATTGATTTTCAATTTGAGTTCAATATACAGCCATAATTTTACATATAGAATACAGCAATATTAACCAGCTTGATGAAAGTATTTCAAATTGTATATGAAAACACTACACTGTACCCCATGTTTGCATTAATATATACAGCTATCATTTAATAAAAATAAATAAATAAAAGAATATAGCAATATTAAGTGGAGAAAGTTATCTAAAAAGGAGAACAGTCATTCTAATAGTCTTTCTTGCACCCAAATAAAAAGTATATAATTCAAGATAGTATAAATAACTAAAGATTTCAATCTCACAAAAGCAACAAATTATAAATGCAATTTTTATTTTTTATCTTACCTCAATTTCCAACATCTAAGATAGTGCCTACGATGGTAGGTATTTGTTAAGGAATGAGTGGATGAAAAGCATCAAGAAAAAGAATTAAAATTTCTATCTTCTTGTTGTTCACCATTTGCCTAACAAATGTTAAACATTTTGTCAATTTTAACTACTATTGTTCTGATCTGGTTCTTTCCTAGTTGACTTAAAAATCAGGGGTGTCGGCTCGGCGCCTGTGGCTCAAGCAGCTAAGGCACCAGCCACATACACCTGAGCTGGCAGGTTCTAATCCAGCCCGGGCCCGCCAAACAACAATGACGGCTGCAACCAAAAAATAGCTGGGCGTTGTGGCGGGCGCCTGTAGTCCCAGCTACTTGGGAGGCTGAGGCAGGAGACTCACTTGAGCCCAGGAGTTGGAGGTTGTTGTGAGCTGTGATGCCACACTACTCTACCCAGGGCAACAGCTTGAGGCTCTGTCTCAAAAAAAAAAAAATTCAGGGGAGTCTAACCTGTGGGCCACAAGATGATTTTGTGAGGACATTTTTTGTTTATCTGTGGTGGTAAATATCACAAAAAGTATGCACAAACTTTCTCTCTCTCTCTCTCTTTTTTTTTTTTTTTGGCTTATATTTGTGTTATTTACTGTGTGGTCCAAGACAACTCTTCATTCTTCCAACGTGTGGCAGAGGGAAAAAACCAAAAGTTACACACCCCTGAATGTGATACAATCTTAGGCCTCAAAGGGGCAAAGGTTTTCATAAGAAGTAGTAAGTTGGCTCGGCGCCTGTGGCTCAATCGGCTAAGGCGCCAGCCACATACACCTAAGGTGGCGGGTTCGAATCCCCAGCCTGGGCCCGCCAAACAACAATGATGGCTGCAACCAAAAAATGGCTGGGCGTTGTGGTGGG
>CAUYQV010195282.1:0-13325 GCA_963574575.1 Galagoides demidoff
AGGCGCCCACCACAACGCCCGGCCATTTTTTGGTTGCAGCCATCATTGTTGTTTGGCGGGCCCGGGCTGGGGATTCGAACCCACCACCTTAGGTGTACGTGGCTGGCGCCTTAGCCGATTGAGCCACAGGCGCCAAGCCGCACCAGCTGTCTTTCAAGGAGCTTTCCTAAATCTGCCGCAGAATACTTTTGCTGTCCTATTAGTTCAAACCTAGTGACATTTAGCTGCAAGGAAGGCTGGAAAATGAGCTCTTCATTCTAGATGGCCCTGAATTCAGCAGAAACTTGGAGGTACTAAGAAAGAAGGGGGAAAATAGCTGGGTGCTCTGTCACATGGGTCAATTTGGACGAAGTGAAGTACATTGAAGTAATTGAGTTATTTTAGCCTTATCCCATAAGTACATTCATGAATTAATTCCTCAATAGGTCACGTTTTACATCTGCTGTGTCCCTAGTGCTATGCTAAGTATTAGAGATAGAATGGAGAACAAGACATATAGTCTTTAATCTCAGAAAGATTACAATTCAAGTTGGGGATACAAACAATAAAACAGGAGAATCAATAAATGATCGGGATAATTTTGAGATAATAGTAAGTAATATAAAGAAAAAAGTTACACGGCCTTAGTTGGTTTAAAAAATTTTCCATCTACTGGACATCACTTAAAGTTGCTTATTACATGAATGAGACATTCAGTCTTCATCAAAGTTATTTTGGTTTCTCTTTTGGATTGTGCCTGGAAATCTCTATGAGCTCTTTAGAGGGAAAAAAATGCATTAAAAATTGCTTTGCTGGACCATTCATGAGAGGATTTATTTAGACTGGAAAGTTTTACGCTGACATTTCTAAAAAGTTTATATCTGGGTATGTTTATATTAATTAAGGCTTTATTTATATAATATAAATGCACATTTTCAGGAGCCATTTATTTAAACACGTAAAGACCATTAAGAGAAGTGTTGTCAGTAATAGAAGAGACTTCTAATGGTATGTGTTTAATAAAGCAGCATAATTTATAAAATACTTAGAAAAATGTTAATGTTTTATATTTTTTTCCCAAGGGAGGCATTTTTATTTCCCTGCATTTCACACACAATGGTATGATTCAGTTATTTTAATTTTATAATAGGTTGCTGTTAGAGCCAGATAATGTCTTTGCAGAGGAGACTTTTTATAAATGTGAATAAAACAAAACAAAGGACCATGAGCAGCATTTGTGTGGCTTTGATTTGATGTGCTTTGTACTAGTCCGTGTTGATTTCTGGAACTTGTACTAAAATTGCTTAGGGTTAAAGAGACATTTTATCCGAGCTTCATTTTACGATTCCTTCATTAACCCACACTTGAGTGATTTTCTAGTGTTTAATACTAATTTTCAACTATTTAAATCCATAGCTTATCGTCTCTAGTTAACTAGAGTGAGGGCCACAAACTGGAGAAGAAAGAGAAAATCCGTACTGTTTGGAATATCTTTAAATAAGAAGTCCTGGGGAACAGCTCTGGATTTTACACGTAGAAACGGGAACCGACAGTGATACACATAGACTGTGTGCTGACGACATATTTAAAACAAACCAGGACTTAGGGAAAAACAGGAAATTTGGCCAAATAACTCTTCCTAGTAACAGGTTTTGTGTGTCTTTGTTAAGATCATCACAGCTTGTTTTAATTCTTCGTTAACTTCCTTTCCAAAATTCGATGTTATGTTTCTTTGCAATTTTATATACAGCACTCTTCACTTCAAACGAACTGGATTACTATTACAGAGGAATTACAAATGAAAGGAATCTCTAATGAAATTGAAATGTAGCATTTTAGTCCATGGGCATATTTGTGTTATAAATTGCTAATTAATGATTCTTTTGCTAGGATAACCAGCCTTCAAGCCCACTCTTAATTGGTAACATTACTTGGCATTTTGCTTACCATTCTTAGCCTCATTTTTATATTCTTAATTTTAAACTTGACCCTTTGTTGTCACTGTAATGCAAGAAACCATTCTTATTTAATCGCAGACAGCTGGGTATGTTTAGAGACTACATGCATAGGTTCTCACAGAAATCCGACCTGAAACAGACAGATGTTGGAACTCCTATGTAAAAATCTACTCTAAACAATCTGGGCTACTGCTAGACAGGAATGCCAAACATTCCCAACCACAAATTATACTTGATAATAACCACCTTGATAGCAGAACGCAGCAGACCCCCAGTTCCATCACATGATCTGGAGGAAGATAACAGGTCTTTGGCATTTTAGCCTAGATTCACTACATTTTACAGACGCTTAAGGCCAGTGCAAATTGCATCATTGTGAAAGTTAGAAATTATTAATTCATGGGCAAAAATTCTTCAAGCACAAAAGTCTCTCCTCGCTTTTCCACATAACTGGACCATAGCAGGGAATTGCTGACAGGGAAGCCGGAGTCAGCCCGAAGCCAGGCAGGCGGAGTACACAAAGAGCCATATGGCTCAGGAGAGGAAATGGACACGCGTTCCCTTTTAAGGTTTCCGAAATGACCGTATTTCTGAAGAATCATTTAAATAAGCTCAGCGGTGTGTTTTATTTTGTGAAATGTGGGACATGCCGGTTATGAAATGGGAACCCTGAAATGCGATACATCCATCTTAACCAGCTCAGGGTTTTATTCAATTCTTCAGGCCTTAATCCTATTAACTCTCATGCACAAAGGAAATACAGGACTCCTCTCTGATGATTCTACCCAGGCCTCGTGGTATTTGTAAACCAAATTTTTTAATTTTACAAATAAAGCCTATTAGTTCATTAAAAATGTAACAAGCATCAGGGAAGCCACTTTTTAAAAAGAATATTTTAGATTGTTTACTTTAAGAAAAGGCCTTAGACGAGATTGATGACCTCAGTTTATAGAATTTGAGGATTTTTCACAAAGCAGCTCATTTGAATATGCAAATTTTGGGCGTGAAGCACATCAGATGTATAGCTTTTTAAAACCAAATCATTGGTTTTGCAAGTAAAGCTCATTGGTTGATTAAAAATATAACCAGACTCAATGTAACCACGGTTCAAATCGGATTTTTATAGACTATTTACTTAAAAGGTTTTGAAGAGTTTGATGACTCATTATCTGTTTATAAAATGTGAGGATTTTTTATTAGCAGCTTTACTTAAATAAGTCAAAATGTTGGTGTGAAATGCATCAAACTTATTTTTGGCTGTATGTCCTTTGGACATAGATCTAACCCAGCAAAATTCCAAGATCTGATTATGATGCTATTGGAAGCTAATCTCATTTAGTGAAGATGAGCTAAGGACACATTAGTCCATATTGTATTATATACTTTTCAGTCTGCTGCCTGCAATTTTGATTAAATTTAGTTCCTACCATTCCAATTTGAAATAGCAAAGTCTTCCGTTTATTCTCTACCAAGTTTTTAAAGCCTTTCTCTGAATTTTTGAACTCTTTTGGATCCCCATTACTTATTCAACCCTTTGTGCCCTTTATGTAAAATTGGAGAGAATTTGCATCCTTCCCTTTGCTGTTCAGAGTACTTGTTACTTCCAGGTGCCAGGTCATTAGCAAAGCCTTCTCTATGCTGTGGTGGCCTGGAATGTCTCGCCATTTCAGTTTACATAACAGTTTCGCTGGGGTGTTTGCTTTCAGAGGTCACTTCAATGTCAGCCTCGGCAGTCCACACATAAGTCCGCCTGTTCATAAGATTTGCAAAGGAAAAGAAAATATTGTATCCGAGGCATTCTCCCTATTTTCCTCACCCCAAATTCTTTAAATATGCATTAAAAGTGATAAAATTCACCTTATATTCTGAAAAATGGATTTGTCTTTCTGTGTAATGTCTTAGTTTGGCAGAATGGCTGAATGTTCCACTTCTAAACAACTTGGCCTCTACTTAGGAATGAAACCGTGGTCATGGTCCTCACCCCTTATCATCCTCCAGAAAGTCCTCAGCCCTGATAAGATCTGTTCTTAGTCAGAACATCAAGGAACGAACATTTCTTGGTGAATGAACCTGGCTTTTTATATACTGGGTGCAGTTACTTCCCTGTAACTGGATAATTTAAGCCAGTTGCCTTTCATTTCAACCATGTCAAAGTATCAAATAAAGCTATAACTTCAGACCAGCCAGGAAAATGAGAGGCTGGACAGTAACATGTTTATAATATAAATCCTTCCTGTTTCCTCAAACCATGCTCCCCTGGCTGTTTTCCATCCTAACAGAACACTCTGGAGGTTTGCCTACAGACAATGACCACCAATTTAAGAATTTGTTGATTATTTATTAAGGAAAAATTCTAAAGCTGCAAATAAACCCAGAGCTGGATAAAACAGTTAACCAAAAATCAGTAATTCCTAAGCTCCATTAGCATTAATGACCATAACAGCCAGGACAGGCAGGCCTGTGTCACTTGTTTCCTAGTAAAGCAGTTTCGAGGCAATAGGTGACCTCATCTTCTTTCCAGACTGACATGTACCAGATGCAGCGCAATTGACTAGTGTGCCGAGGGCAGTTAGCTTAGAGACAGAAACCCTGCAAATCACTCAATCACAAGGACCGTGCTTTCTGACTTTGGAAAAACTGTTTCAAAAATATTTTTCATTCAATTACAGGTCCACATCACATGGCTCCTTGGCTTTTGAGCCATTTGAGAAATGTTTCTGAAATGTACTAAGTAGGATAAATAAAGGTAAAACTGAGGCCCCAGTTCCCACCTGGGAACCTAGGGGAGAGGCCCTAAGGAGGTACCGACAGAGAGCGAGAGCGAGGCTTCAGAGGGGACTGTGGTTCTATTCTGAGACCCCTGTGTTGAGTGTATAGTGCATACAGACATACACACACATTCTTACGAAGGTATGCGAGGTACTTTTACAAAAAAATTATCACCATATCTACTGACTGATATTCAGGGAAAAACTGGCTTCGGAAGAAAATGTGATTAACATTGTCAAATAACATTAGAAAAGGAAGTCGCTATTTCAATTAGATTTCTTCCCTGCCTTCAACGTGGCATGAACCTATCAATTTTTCCTTCTTTTCAAAGGACATATTCAAAACTACACTTTCTATGATGCTGGCCACGAGGTGTACCTACATACAAATAAAATCAATTAATTGAACACTCATTTCAGATGATTAGAAGCCAGACTTCCATTCGGGGAGACCTTGGTAGTTTAGCATTACTGGGCTGCCTCCATAATTGGTGGGGCTCCATGCTAATGAAAATGTGGGACCCCTCTTCGGAAGCAGGGAAAAGTACCTTGAGAAGTATTACTATAAAGCTTTTCCCTGCCATTCTCAGTCTTTCTCAGCTGTTACAATGGGTTTTGTTTGCTATTTAATGCTATTCTAAGTAAAGAAAAATTTAAGAATTATTAGCTTGAGTTTTACCACTCATCTTTATATAGTACAAAGTTCATTTTAAGTGTAAATATAAGGACATTTAACTGATATACAGTCATTGAAATTATACAATTTTTCATAGCTCATACGTACATATGTATTTTTTTCTTACCGGAACAGTGATGGGCTACACAAAACTAACACAACTTTTTATTCTTCTTCTTGATAAACATGCATTCTACCAACACTCTCCACTGTCAGCTTACTGATGAATAAACAATGGGTTACCTTATCTTTCCCTTTCCTCCTGTGCCATCATTTTCAGTACACATTTTCATTTTCTAATACAGGGATGTAACAAGAATAAGAAATTCTATGATAAGGTTTCCTGGTCATTAGTATTTCTTAAAATGCTTTTGCTGTCTTCCTGCCCCTGTCTTCTTTCTGCATTTGAAGAATGTCCTGGTTCAAATGGAAAGCAGAGCCTCTCAGGGCTGTCAACATTTCTGCTTCTTCAGTCTTAGATGTAACACAGCTAGCTCGTACTCACTTGGCATCTTGTTGAACTCCCACGCATGTGGGTCCACCAGAATTCTTTACTCATGGGCTTTCCACCACAGTATGTGGATGGGGTAGTAATGAACAGTGGCCAACACATATAATTCACGTAGTTCCTTTGCTCAGAAGCATGCTCCATCACGCCATAGGACATCACTTACAAAGCTTAAGTTCAAAGATGAATAGATTTCAAGACAGCAGCTGCAGAGCATGGGGCATGTGGGGTTCTGTGTGATGACACAGGTCTGGACAATGTCGTACCTTCCCCAACTGTGTTCTCTTCCCTGTCCCTCTCCCCAGCAGCCACTATCTTTTTTTTTTTATTCTCATACGTATTTTTATTATCTTATTTCATATGTATGTTGCTTTAAAACATGTACTTAGTATTACTTGGCATGTTTTAAAACTTATTGCAAACAGTGTCATTTGGGACCTGAAGCTGTTTTTTTTTTTTTTACTCTCAAAATATTTACTGTGTATTTTTTAAATTTGTCCATGTTGCTGTGGCAGTAGCCTTACTGTCTGGTTTAATTTTATGTGTCTAAAGTTCCAAGTTTTTGATCTGGCAGAGAGTTGTTGACTACTGGTGAATGCCCTATTTCTAGCTTGGGTGGAGTGTGTCTAGTGATTAGCCCTCTCCGGCTGTATTTAACCAAAATTTTGTTTGGAGTCTTGAGTCATCAGCCCTTATCTGTTTCATTGAGTTTCCATTCAGCCCATTGTCTGAGTGAAACATGGGTTGGAAAAGTTTACTGATATTTCTTGGCAATCATTTGCTGTGGGATGGCACAGCATTGGAGAATGACATGGGTAATGCTTTTGGTTACACCATTTACTTTCAAATTAGATTGAATTAGTATAAAAGAAAGCATACAGAGATGTAGAAGCAAGGCCAGATAAGGCTCGTCTTACCCAGAAGCAGAATGAATGATTATTTATCTATAGGCTATCATTTAAGAACAGCCTATCTGCTGTGAATCTCTCGCCACAGATTATTCCTTTATGCCTCATTCTCATTATATGCATTGCTTTTTAGAGTTTGTAATATTAAGTGTAACCTTTTGATATTAGTGACATTATCAGATAGATTTCTTTCCTAATCGGAAGGATGGAACATGATAGGGCACTTGTTCTTTGGGCAGGGGAAGGATTTAAAGCCAGGAATTTTTTTTTTTAAAGAGAAAGAGAACATTCAAAATGTGAATTTTTCTTAAAGGAGAAGAATACTGAGGATTAATCATAATCACTCTATTCCTAGACTGTCAATCACATGTCTAAAACACACTAAGTGTTTTGCATATATTCAGATCTCATTCAATCCTCACAGCACTCCCACACGACAGGAATTTGTTTTATCATCTTATAAATGAGAAGAGTTGAAAGACACTAAGATGTTTCCCTCAAGGTCCCAGAACTGGTGGTCGGGAGACTGGGATTAGAACACAGAGGCCACAGAGGCAGAGATCTGTACACATTCCAGGAAACCAAGCTTGCTGATGCCACAGTTTAGCAGTGACCCAGCCTTGCCTGAAGCAAGAGTTACCACTGGTCCCTGGTAGAGGGTGATGACTACATGTATGCTGTGACTGTTGTGGATAGTGAATATATAAGTTGGATGTGGGTCGGCCAAATGGGAAAAGAAGTAGAATGTTAGTGGTTATGTGGTTTCTAAAGAAGAGCCAGAAAAACTAAAGTCACCATCTTTTGGGTTTTTATAGGCCTGCCTTTGGCTTCAAAGGATCGCTGCCCTACTTGAGGTCTGTCTGTGGCTGGCTGGCCTTTGGAGGGCTGGGAAGAGTGGTCCGGCTGTCACCCACCTCCCTCTGACCTGATTGGGCTAGCCGGAGTCCGCTGCTTCAGCAGTTAAGTAGTGTTCTTTCTCAGTGCACATGTGTGCTGTTGATTTTCTCTCCAGTCCTCTCAGCCTTCCTCCCCAACTCTTCCATAACGTGGGCGTGATTCCCAATTCCTGTAGCCTAGAGGGCATTCTGATGCTCCACCCTGACACCATATTTTTGAGCCTGCATCAGCAACCTTTCTATTCACTCTTATTATAGTCCTTTCACATGACCTGATTCATCATGCTATCTTTAGCTTTGCTCTCTTACCCATAGGCACAGGTAATGCCACGACTCGAGCGATCACTTTATCTACAGGCCTTGGCTGCTTTTCAGTCTTTCTGTTCTAAACAGGTCCTTCATTTATCATCTACCCAGGAACCTCTCTGGCTTGATCACATAATTTTCAGACTTCCTGACATCTGAATGCGGCATATACACACCCTGCTTAATGGTGGCTGATTTTAATCTTCTCGGCCACAATAAATCTGACACATACCTCAAGCCAATGGCATGCTCATCTTGATATTTTGATCCCTTTTCCTTTACCACAGAGATTGCTTGATTTAAGAAAGTAGCTCTGGCATGTGCTGTTTTTATTAACGTTGGAGTGTCAGACTGGCATTCCAGAACACTTGAATTTCTGCAACCCCTTATCAACCTAATCATTCCAGACTTAAAAATGTTTTGCTTATCTGATATTTGCTGGTGTTGAAGTTCAGTTAGTTTTTCCCTGATCTTGTATCTCATAGAGTAATAAGAAATATGAGATATTGAAGATTTTTCCTCCTAGTTTTTTTTTTTTATAGCCCAATAAGTTATATATAGGAAGTAAATTGTTCTAGTTCCAGAAACAGTAAAAGTGGTGCCTAAAATTCCCATATCACTTTTCTTCTCCAGGTCTTATTGGAGTGGCATTTATCTGGGTATATGAGTAAGTGATCTTCTAAGCAGGGCCTGTGTTTAAAATAGACTGATGGCAGGGTAAACCATCGCACAGGCTGGCGGAAATCTAAATGGGGGCACTAGTCATTCTTTAGTCTTGTTTTTATTTTGTTTGGTTGGTTTTTAAAGGTCACCTGTCTAACCTCCTCATTTTACCGAGGCTGAAACTGAGCAATAAAGGTTGCCTTATATGGCAACTCGGACAATTTCACGGTAAAAATGGGCTCGAACCCAGATGTGTACTCAGAACCCCTGGGAAGGATTTTGAAACCTAAGTTCCCCGTAATATTGAATCATTAACTGATGAAGCAATAGAAATGCCTCTTTAAGGCAAAAGTACTGTGTTCCTATTGAGTTTCTTGTACCAGTGTGTCTCCTATAGTCTAGAGTAAAAGGGCTTAACTATCTCAAACTCACACAACCTCAAATCCTGTTATCCCCAATGGAGGCTGTAACTTATTCCCCTGCAATAGGCACACCATCCCACTCAATCCATGAGCTATTTGTTAAGTTCATATAGGCAGCATATTTTTCAAGAGCTGGATAAAATATTCCCTGTCCTTGAGCAGTTGCCTACTCAATCAGAAAGAAAAGACATGAAGAATTAACAAACAGTAATTAAGTGCTAATTGTGCAGTACCGATCACCGGTGCCTTAGAACTTTAAGGGAAATAAAAATCACTGGAAGTCAGAGCAGTCAGGGGAAAGCCCCCAGAGAGCTTTCTCATTTGCAAGATGGTTGAGGTCTTTACATAAGGGAGGTTAAGTAGCAAGGCGGGAGGATTTGTCAAAGAGGAGTCCAGAGGCCAGGAGAGGCAATAAGAAAAGGAAATACAGCCAGTGACAGTGAGTTATAACACAAATAAATAGATCGGGGAGGATAGCAGAGGTATAGATGATTCAAAGAAAAAGTTACAAGGAAAGGGTGGGAAAAGGATACAGGGGAAAAAAACCAGGAGGAAAAAAATGAAAATGAATCACCTAATTAATGGGTGGGAGTGCTGGCTGATGGTTTCCAGGGGCACAATTTTTAGTCCAATTATCTGTCAAAAATGCTTTGGCTAGGTGGCCAAAGGAAACTTAGGAGAAACCTCCCTGCTCAAATACTTGAATACTTTCCCGAAACCTCTATTTTTATTTCTCTTATTTGAAAGAATATGAAAGACAGCGTTATACCTTTTGACCAGGAATATAATTTTAAAGTCCTGATTCCAGAATTCTTTGGACTGTGTGGTGTGGTCTTTATCTCATCACTTTGGAAAGTACCTGACATCGTCTGAGCTGGAGCATAACTTAATAAATTACAATTGCGTGGGTGGTTAGGCGGCAACTCTGAGAAAGAGCTAAGGACTCTGCCGAAGTTGAAAGAGGGAACAAAGAGGAGAGTAAACTGTTACTTTTCATATCACCTTTCTCTTCCTTCCTATCTGGTTTGCTCATGAGAAGTAAATGATCAACCTGAAGAATCTGAGCAGTTATTTGTGGATCACAAAGAACAAATTTCATTTCCTTTGGTCGATTTATCATATTACTTATTTAACACATTAATAAAGGGTAAGAAAATACTTTAAATGATTTTTCCAAGCAACTGTTTGACACAGTAATATCTTATTCTCTGTTTCATCAGGATGCTACGAAAAGTGTGAAATAAATCAAAGTTTCAATAACTAATCCATTTCGGACATAACTCAGTCCAGTTATAGCCAAGAGACACCATGAAGTGAGATTATATGTTCACCTCTCAATGGAGGATGAGTAAACTCTTAGTAGTTGGTTAAGTACCTTCCTTCTTCTGGACACCCTATTTGTAGAATACCACTTCTCTTAAAAAAAAAAAAAAAAGAAAGAAAGGGAACACATAAAGAGCATGAGAAAGAATTATGTTTTATTTTGTGATCATGGAGAATAAGGGGTCCTTTAATATTGAACAGGAAAAAAGAAGAAAATGTGATTATAAATTTTCTTTTTATAGATCATTAAGTATGATTGTAAAATTTTTTAAAAAGTATCTCTTACAGTTCTCCAACATTATATCCAGGCAGTACCTTGAGCATTCTCAAAGGCATTGCTCAATATCCACTCTTTTTTTTTTTTTTAAACCAAGAAAAGTACAAGAATATCCCACTTTGGGAGATTTTCATTATTTTTTAAAGAAAAAATTTGTTACAAATAGCAACCAAAAGAACATTCCTTTAAAAAAAAAAAGCCACCAGAAAATTGAGTTATTTTTATAATGATAATACTTTATGCAGATCTGTGGTCTTTCATCTAAGAACTTGCAAGCACTTTTCAAATGTTGACTCATCAATCCATGACACACTTAAAAGATTGGGCATTAATTCTGCTTCCATTTGGTTTCAAAGAACTCACTGTGTCCTAAGACATGTGGACTCTCTTTTTTTTCTTTCTTTTTTTTTTTTTTTTTGTTTTTTGTTTCTTGTTAAAGGCCAGAAGAAATATTGCTTAGTCCCAACCCACTAGGAACTCAATGTGAGGAAGGAAGGAGCCATGGAAAAGCTCTTCAAATTCCCAGTAACACATGCTATGACTTAAAAACCAGAGACGGAAATCTCTACATATTTCTGAAGGGTCCAGAAAGGCATTCAGAAGATTCTGAGCCCTAAATTATTAAAAGATACAGAAGGCAGACTTTCTTTGCTGAATTGACATATTAATTAGTATTTTGTTATTTAGTTTTTTAACAGGGCAACTATGTTATTTATAATATCCCTGTCACATATGAATTTATACCTTTTACCTGTGTTGGGAAAGAGGCTGAAGGATGGATGGATTCTTGGCTGAAGCATTCCTCTGTAAATATTTCCCAGGCCAAGGGTGGGAAAATAGGCTGCCAGTAATTTGAAGTTTTATGAAGTATCCATTAAGGTTTTGTTTATTAACAGCTACAAGATTTAGTCTTGTCTTACTGATTTCCTTTGATAGATAAAGTTCAATATCCTTTCTGGCTACCCTTTGAGTTGCTAAGAGAGCTGGGAGAGGGACTTATTTTTCAACTCAGAGTCCTTGTATTTTTACCCACATGCTTTATTACTTCACTTTCTATTCAAGTAAAGCATTGTTTATGACTATTGTCAAAAGAAAAACTTTAAGGGGGGGGCGGTACCTATGGCTCAGTGGGTAGAGCACTGGCCCCATATACCAAGGATGGTGGGTTCGAACCCTGCCCCAGCCAAACTGCAACAAAAAATAGCTGGGCGTTGTGGCAGGTGCCTGTAGTCCCAGCTACTTGAGAGGCTGAGGCAAGAGAATCGCTTAAGCCCAGGAGTTGGAGTTTGCTATGAGCTGTGATATCACTGCACTCTACTGAGGGTGATAAAGTGAGACTCTGTCTCTAATAAATAAATAAATAAAAAGAAAAACTTTAGACAAATTATGTTTAACAGAGTTTCACTGAGCAAGAAAATAATTAAATAATTCAGGAATCAGGCAGCCCTTAGAATCAGAACAGATTCAGAGAAACTCTTGGGGCTGGCACATAATTGGATTAGATTTATGGGCATAAAAAGGAAAGTGATGTACAGAAAACATAAGTGGGTGTAAAAACACCTGGATTGGTTACAGCTGAGTATCTACCTTATGTGAACATGATTTGAACAGCTGGCCTAAGACTTTCATGATGGTAGAGAAGTCTTGATCTGAGATCTTGGGAAAGCTGTCCACATCTAGGATGCCATCTGCTTCTGAGGAGAAATTCTCCTGGTCAACTTTATCTTAAAGTCTCCAACAGGTAAACTATTCCAGGAGTCTTGAAGGAACTCTTTTTAGTAGTGAGATGTGGACCCAAAGAAATTTCTTTACAGTGTGGGTGATTAGGAGAACTGTGTATGGTCCTTCCAGTGGGGTTCAGAGCAGTCTTCCTCTGATGTTATTTTTAGAAGACCCAATCTCCAGGTTCTAGACCCAATCTTAAAATAGATGAAGAGAAGCTATTTTCCAGTAGAAAAAGACTCTGGTAGAGTTCCTAGAGGCTCACTCTTGGCAGTAGTGGGTACTAGTCATATGGAATTTAAAGCTAATCCATAAAAATGAAATGTTTGATTATCCTCAATTGGTGGATCATGAAAAGCTTCCATTACCTGGTAAAAATATATTTTGGCTTAATGCATTAAAGCCTTGCATTATTTAGTCATGTTAGAGTTTAGAAGAGCAAGAGATGTATGAGGTTCTTTTATTAGAGGCATAAACCTTCCAGTTACTATTTCATTTCAATTTATGTTTTTTAGTGGGAGTAGATCAGATTGATGTTAAAGCCAGTGGTAGTACTTTTAGCCAAGGCAAACCAATTTACTCAGTAAACTTTACCAACTTCAAGTTCTTGGATTTTGTTGTTGTTTTTGTGTTGGTTTGGTTTTCTTTAAAAGACAGAGACTCATTCTTCCACCCAGTCTGGAGTACAGTGTCACAATCATATCATAGCTCACTGAAGTCTCAAGTTACTGGACTGAGAAATCCTCCCACCTCATCCTCCCAAGTAGATCTATGACTACAGGTGTGCAACATCATACCTGGCTAATTTTTCATATATTTTTAATAGAGATGGGGTCTTGCTGTGCTGCCCAGGCTAGTCTCAAACTCCTAGCTTCAACCATTCCTTTTTCCTTAGCCTCTCAAAGTGCTGGGATTATAG
>CAUYQV010195289.1:0-45349 GCA_963574575.1 Galagoides demidoff
TGGTCCCAGCTACTTGGGAGGCGGAGGCAGGAGACTCGCTTGAGCCCAGGAGTTGGAGGTTGCTATGAGCTGTGATGCCATGGCACTCTACCCAGGGGGATAGCTTGAGGTTCCGTCTCAAAAAAAAAAAAAAAAAGAAATAGAATTGCTGCCTATTGAAATGATGTCAAAATCTAATTATTGCCATTATTATCATTTTATAATTCCCCATATTTTTCTGCAAACATCTGGTCTTTAGAGTAGTTTTCACTTAATGGTAACATCTATAACACCATAGGACAAGTTTCAGTAAAACTTTTTGATGTGAAAAATCCATTATGTCTGAATGTTGAAGAAAAAGGCAGAGATCTAAGGAAAGTGTTGTAACATGATTCCATTGTGATCAACGCACAGGTTACTTCCTCCAGGGGCAGCAGGAAGTACCCGTAACCCTGGCAACGCTAGTGGCCCTTCCCATCCTCTTTTAATTGAAATAGCTGTTGCTAGGAAACAGCCTAATGCAAAAAGGAAGGAAAAGAGGAGGAGCAAGGGTGAGAGAAAGAAAATGAGAAGAGAGAGAGAAGGAAAGAGATGTAGAAGGGAGAGAATGAGAATGAGAAAGAAAAACAAAAGAGTAAGTCTCAGGTGGTATTTAAAGTGCAGACTTAAGGACACAGAAGAGACTGTTGAATTAAAGTTGAAAAGCACAGGGCAGGGGGAAAAGTGGAATGTTAGCATTTGCCTTACTAAAAATCAACAATTCATACTTCATTTTGACTTTGAGATTTCCCAAGCAAGCTACTTATCTTTAATGTGGGTGTTTTCATACTTCCTCGGAAGGGAAATGTTTATTAGCATTCTCTCCTTTACTTTGAATCAACCCAACCCCCGTCAGCTTTTTTTCTTCTGCTGTTTCACTTTCTCACTGAGGCCTGAAAAGGAAAGATCTGCAGAGAGAAGCCTTATATTAAAATGCAGGGAATGTGTCTCTGTCAGAACATCACGGGCTGTGCTTCTCCCATGTCTAGTGGAAGCCATGACCCCGTCATCCATGCTTCTGGCCTCACAGTCCCCTTTTCTTCCATGCTTATGCTTGGTTGGTGGGTGAAGACAGTTTCAGCAGCTGACATCCTCTGCAATGGCCCCGGGTGATTGTAGCTCTTTGCAGCAGGAGAGTCACATCATGTAAGATTTACAATTGAGGAGAACTGGCAGCTTGCTGATTGGTTCTTCTCTTTTGCACTGTGAAAAGGGGTCAAACTGAGCACATCCCCTATTTCCAGAAAACAGGCATGTTACCCAAAGTAGAGCCATACAGTAATTATGAATTATATGGCTTTAAAATCTTGAGTGTTTTGTTACAATTTAAAGGACTTTATATACTTTTCACAATTGTGTTTCTAGTGCCTAGTTAGAGCACCAGGAAGATGGCAGTTCTCAACAAGGGCTGATAAATAAATGAAAAAAATTACTGCAACTTTCCAAACAATATGATATTGAAAAGGTCACCTTAGTGTTCTCAGTCTTAGTTTAGGGGCTGGCTATCTTTGACATCTGTGTATAGAGCACCTAGGGCTCAGCTCCTTAGGAGAGTACCTCTCTTCTGACCATGGTGATTGACTCAAGAATGGGCCTATGGACACATTAAAGCTGATGGATAGACCGAGAATTTGTCATAGAATTCTGAGCAAGAAACTTGTACTTTCTTTCCATTGGGTGGGAATGAGAGAGGATGTGGTGTCTGGTTTTGCTACAGCCATTTGTGAGTAAAGTGGCCTGAGACAACACCTCGTCTTAAGGAAGCAGCAGCATCAAGAAGTGAGAACTGGCTCGACACTGTAGCACAGTGTTTACAGCTCTGGCCACGTGTACTGAGGCTGGCAGGTTTGAACCCAGCCTGGGCCAGCTAAACAATGACAACTGCAACAAAGCAATAGCTGGCATTGTGGCGGGTGCCTGTATTCCCAGCTACTTGGGAGGCAGAGGCAAGAGAATTGCTTAAGTCCAAGAGTATGAGAGGTTGCTGTGAGCTGTGACACCACAGCACGCTATTAAGGGTGACACGGTGGGACTCTGTCTCAAAAAAAAGAAGAAGAAGAAGCGAGAACTCTGACTTTCTGCTCAGAGGACTGTTTGCAGAAGGACTTTTCAAAGTTGCAAACCCTTGAATATATTCCATGCTGCACTGGGGCTATTTGTGCACAGAGATTTTGAGATGTCTCTTTACCAAGACAATGTCTCACTTTTCTACCTGGGCAATACTTATGTATTTCTGCTTTACAAATTTCTAGAAAAAATAACAGCTTTGTTTGCTTCTTCTGTTAACTTTCTTCTACATAGCCTTGGTCCCTAGTATTTGGGGTTTGGCTGAGGAACGGTTGGCGTCTTCCTTCTTCTACATCATTGCTCTCCACTCCATATGTCTAGATCATTTAGTATTGGATAAAATCATAGCTGAGGCTCCAGTAATATAGTCCAGGTTTTATGGTTTTATGTGTCAAGCACAATCTACTTGTTTTTTCCCACAGTGTTTTCCTCTGGGGAGTGGGGGCAGTGATGGGTATTCAGAATACACATCCATCTATAGCCTGGTCTCAGCTAGGCTATGGGGAACAGGTTATAGAGTGGTGTGGAGGGAAGTTACTATTCTTTTATGTTTATTTAAAAATATACCAGGCCAGGCTCAGTGGCTCGTGCCAATAATCTCAGCTCTTAGGGAGGCCAAGGCAGGAGGATTGCTTGAGGCCACTAGTTGGTGACCAACCTGGGCAACATAGCAAGACCCTATGTCTACAAAAAAATAAAAAAATACTGCCAGGTGTGGTAGTGCATGCCTATAGCCCCAGGCACTCTTGACACTGAGGTATGGGACTGCTTACAAGAATAAAAAAAGGTACATTGAGTACCTACTATGTTTCAGGGAAGCTCCTATGCACTGTGTATGAAAAAAAAATCAACAATTAACTTACTGTCACCTTATACATTATTTACTTGTTTGACTATTTATTCAATCATTGTATTGAATGCCTTCCTTTATTAGATTGCACATTCCATTAGAAAAAAATATATAAATGTAAGGAGCTAGAGAACCTTTGGGGTGTGTCTGGCCTTCAAAGGGTGGTTTTTAAGTAGGGACCTAGAGGGAGTTCAGGTCATGTGGTTATCCGGTGGGAAGCATCCCAGGCAGAGAGCAACAACTGCTACAACCCAAAATTAGAGGCACCGTTATTGTGTGTCTATCTATTTTTGCTGCTATAACAAAATAGAACAGACGGGGTAACTTATAGATCATATAAATTTATTTCTCATGATCCTGAAGGCTGGGAAGAGGAATATCAAGGTATTAGCAGGTGTGGTATCTGGAAAGGTCACAGTCTCTGCTTCTAAGATGGTGCTGTGTTACGGAGTCTTCCAGAGGGGAGGGATGCCATGTGCTCACATGGCAGGAGGGACAGAAGGCCAGGGAAGCCTTCCTATTAGAGTGCTTATCCTGTTCATGAAGTCTCTGCCTCCTTCATGACTTAAATCAGCTGCTAAAGTTCCCACCTCTTAATGTTATCACATTGGAGCTTAAATTTTAACATACAAATTGTAGAAAAACATATACTTTTAAACCTTGCACTATGCTTGAGGAACAGTAGAAATCCAAAAGAACTTGGACTTAGTTCAAAGTAAGTGAGGTGAAAAGTCATGAAAAAAATTGGGGTATTTCTCTGAACATATATGGGAAACTCTCAGAGAGATTTTAGCAGGAACGATATAATCTAATTTACATTTTTAAAAGGTGACTCTTGCTGAGGAGTGGGAAATAGACCATAGAGAATAAAGACAAAGCAGTAAGGCCCATTGGGTAGTTTTTGTTATAATTCAGGTGAGAACTGTCCCTCCCAGTCCTCAAACCTGGTTTACTCCTTTCACACACCATGTGTGTGTGTCTATCAGTGGGGCATGACCTCTTTAGACCTAATAGGTACTCAGTACAGTTTTGTTAAAACAAATTCATCTAGCTATAGACAAATCCCATAGTGTAATCCCTAGGTATTTATTAAAGCATTGAGATAAGTAATTTTTAGTTGGGGTAAATTCAGAACCTAAAGCATGCAGGTTCTATACAGGAGAGAGATCTAGAGATAGAGGCAATCAGAGAAACAAAGACTTGGCAGTAATAAGTGTACATCTTCCAGGAAGCAGTTGCTTTATACCACAGACCTTTCTTCTTCTTCTTTTTTTTCTTAAACACTGGAGGCTTCTTATTTATAGAAATCTATAATATTATTGATCCAAAATATGCTTAGGTTGTATATGACTCTTTTTTTTTTACTAGTATAACTTGTTATTTTTTAATTATTTTTTTAAATTTATTTTTATTAAGTCAAATACACATAGATCATGAATGCATTCATGTATATGTGGGGAACAATGTGGTGTTTTTGGTTTATTTTTATACAATCTGATGTGGTCCCTTCTTCTTAAAACCCTCTCACCACAGCATGAAATAGATATCCACTGATTGGAGGTAGGATGGAGTTGAGGTATGAGTCACCTCTTGAAGTTTCCATATCACTTGAATTTATGCAATGGGCATGAGGAAGAGAAATAGGAATACCAAGTGCAATAGGAAGGATTACTTCCCTTTGCATAATTGAGGCAGACAGTATGTACATAAAGTACTCACTTTTGAGAAATTGTACCTAGATAGACTATAAATGAACTTCTAAAAGTCTATCAGCTCTGCTATTAGATGGCAGAGTACTAACTATCATTTATTGAGTGCTTACAGCCTGCACCAAATATTTAATATTTATTAATAATTTTTATCTTTATATCACTCCTCTAAAAATGTTATCATCTTAAGAAGAAATTGTGGCTCAAAGAAACTACACGATGATTATGCTGTGAAGGCAAGATTGCGTTCTGCATCAGTCTGGTTCCTTGGTCTATACATCCTATACCATCTTGCCTTAAATTTTAACAGGGTCAGACATAGGACCTGAAATGAAGAAAGATCAGAAGAGTAAAAGAGATTCTATATAAGGATCTTGAGTTAACACTGCCCAAACCCCTCTCTTTAAGGATTCAAGAATTCTTGGTAAGGGGCTATGGATGGTGAGCACATAAGCCCTATTGTGGTTTGCAGTAAGTAAATGACATTCAGTCATTTGCAATTGACATTTACACTTAAGTCAGCATCCAGCAAACTGCATCACAATGTGCACCATTTTTAAAATTTCCTGATGTGCGGCACATTTTTATGACTCTTTGGCTGTTCTTTGTAGATTCCTAGGTTAGAAGAAACCCTTAAGGGAAAAGGAAAAGTATCTATCCTGATAGTACTGTTACTATCCCAGTATCTTATTTGGATCCACCAAGTAAACATATCCATTCACTTGTCTCCTCTGATGCCCCGAGTGCTGGATTAAAGCTGGGATGAGCACTGACCATGAGAATGGTTTTTCTCAAGTGCAATCATTGGACCACACACATCAGCATCATGTGAGGAGTTAGGTGAAAATGCAAAGTCCTGGATCCTACTTCAGGACTGGATAGACAGGCTGGATAGACTCTCTGTAGATGGGCCCACAAATGAGAGTTTCAATGAACTCTCCAGAGGAAACTTACCAGTGCTATGCTTCTCCTAACACCTGGCTCTTGGGTAAGGGAAGAAAGCCTTGACTTTTAACATTTACCAATTTCTCCTCTGTCACTCCGTATGGTGAATTTAAGAGAATTAAAACACCCTATAGAAACAAAGAGGAGTTTAGTGATTACTTTCTTCTTCTTTCTCATCAAGGACTGTTTTCACTACTCTACAGTTCAAGCTTACAGCTGACATTTATATTCCATATCACTTGGAACACAAGCTCCGCGTTAACCTTGCCTTCTTGCTCCCTTCTCAGCAGACAGATGAATCTTTCCACATGGTAGTGGCTTTAGTCACACCTCTCCTCCTTCCCTTCTTCTCCCTTTGTCCCCCCAGACGTCTCTTTTCGGCATGTCTATTCCTTCCTTCCATCGCACTACGTGAATAGCCACTCTTTCTCATCTGTGTTATATTTGTAGCTTCATTTTGAATATGACTAACAAAGCTAAGGTTTTCAGAGCTGCTTCTCCACTTTCCTTTTTAAAATGGCATTTATTTAGAAAAGCACTACAAGAGGGAAGGAAACTGAAGGACCTGATCAAGCCTGGGAGAGGGAGGCTGCTGCCCTAGACTGGAAGGTATTAGTGCTCAACTCTTACCCCAAGGTGACAAAGTTTTCTACCCCCACCATGGAGCTAGAAGTATGGCCTCCTTCACCTGGAGGCTGACCTCAGAGCTAGGTACAACCCCATCACCCACCTCATCATGCTGCCATCTGATAATGCATTCCTGTTGTGCTCTTCTCAACAAACCTCAGAGTGTCTGCTCTTCTCAACACAGGGGGCTTGCCCCCCCATGCAATGATACCAAAAAGATGATCCCAAAGTTACTTACATCTGTTGCAGAATTATCATTATACATAAGTGTCTTTTTCTTTTTTCTTTTTTTGAGACAGAGTCTGATTTGTCGCTCTCAATAGAGTGCCATAGTGTCAGAGCTCACAGCAACCTCAATCTTGGGCTTGAGTGATTCTCTTGTCTCAGCCTCCCAAGTAGTGGGGACTACAGGTGCCCACCACAGCACCCAGCTATTTTTAGAGATGGGGGTCTTGTTCTGGCTCAGGCTGTTCTTGAACCTGTGAACTCAGGTAATCTGCCTGCCTCAGCCTCCCTCTGCTACAATTACAGGCATGAGCCACTGTGCCCGGCTAAGTGTCCTTTTCTTTTCCCAGTAAGTAATGAGTTGGGTGACTATGGAGCTCAGTGGTATAAAGGGTTTATGTCCCCCCTGCTGTGGACCTCGGCCAAGTAGTTAACAGTTTCTCCTTTAATTGTCCAGTTGTAAAGAACAAAAAGGGTGTAATAAAAGCTCCCTTCCAACACACACACACACACACATATACTCTCACACATTTATTTCATGGGCATATTTAAAATGTAAATGGAGATATTAGTTTTGTCAGTTCTGGACTAATCGTGTAGTTGACTTGAGAACAACGTTGGAATCATTTATGCCATGTAAAAGTTTAAGATGTTCAGAGAACTTAGAAGGGAGGAGACTTTGTCTTTTCACCACCAGCAGGAGATGGTGCCCTACTGAAGCTACCCTCACAGCCAGGAATTCATGCTCTTTCTAAAGACTTATATAGAAGCATGTTATAAAATCTTCCCAAGTAAACAATTCTGGTAGTAAGGAAATTGTTTCATCCCAACCAAATCCTTTAAGCCATCCCTTTACATCTGTTTTTGTTTTTTGTGGTTTTTTTTGGTCTGTTCTTATAATGAATGAAGGAAAATTGATGAATATTTCTGGCATATATGTCTATCCCATAGGCTAAAGACCATTATTATGTTTTTCTTTGATCTTTTTCCATTTCCTGAGCATGTACTAGGTCCTGAGTGCAAGAAAACACCTAGGTGAATAAAGCAAAACTCTATCCATAAGAATAACAATATAGGCACCAAAATAGGTAAAATACAAAGTGGAACATTATAAGGAAGATGGATGCTGACAGGGGAATGATTAACTCTAGCTTAGGGAATTTGCAAGTGAAGGGGTAGCATGAAAAATCTCCCCCTTTTTTGCGCTTTTTACCAGACATACTAGAATATCTTAATCATCAAAGCATTTTGCTTTTATTTTTTCTATTATTTCAGGTTAATTTGAGGGCACAAAGTATTAAGTTATAATGTTTGCATTGGTTAGGTAGAGCGTCCCTCTTATAACTATGCCCTGTTCCTAAGAGGTGTGCCCTACACCCTAACATTGTGCCTATTAAGTGGGAACACACCCATCTTCCTCTCTTCTTTCCCACTCCCTCATTCTCCCATCCCCCACCTTGAATTGATTTGAGTTTTCTCTTATGTGGGCATGTATTATATTGTCTACTGGCTTCATATAAAACATTTTTCTATTATAATATTTTCAGGGTGGCACTGTGGCTCATTGAGTCAGGCACCAACCCCATATACTCAGGGTGGTGGGTTCAAACCCAGCCCTGGCCAAACTGCAACAAAAAAATAGCTGGGTGTCGTGGCGGGTGCTTGTGGTCCCAGCTACTTGGGAGGCTGAGGCAAGACAATAGCCTAAGCCCAGAGGTTGCTGTGAGCTGTGACTCCACAGCACTCTAATAAGGGCAACAAAGTGAGACTCTGTCTCTAAAAGAAAAATATATATGTATATATATATATTTTTTTTTTTCAGATTGTCTCTATATTCTTTTTTGTTGAGAGACTTTGCTTTGAATGTGGTACAAAGAAAGAGCTTAATGAAGAGTTCTCAAACTCTCTTTTATCTCAGTATGGTTTTCATGGTACCCCTTGGCCACAAGAAATGCCAAATATTAATAGCTCTGTTCATTAAATAGTCAGAGCCAAACAACTTAGAAGGTATTTATGTCTAAATGTTTAGTGGCTGTTTGAAAAATAATATACACAAATTAAAAGAAGAATTTAAAATTTTCATTCTTAAGTAACCACAATTACTTACCAATGGGATGTGTTATCCTACTGGGTACTACACAGCTTTATAATTCTGGGACTCAGATTGGACATTACCAACCTCATATCCCAGTCCACAGATTTTTACCTGGCACTTGCTTTTCATCACCTAGCTTTGCAAAACCGTGATGTCACTGAGAAGATGAAATATCTCAGTGTTGATATGAGTTTATGAGTGTGCCCTAGAGGAGCTCATCACATAGGGAACTGAGGGACTAAACTATGTCAAAGAAAATGGCAAATAAAAGAATACTCATGTTGATACGGAGGAGTCTATTTGTGTGAAGGATCAGGAGGTATAGAGGATGTCTCTGTATTTCTCTCTCAGTTTTGATGTGAATCCAAAACCCCTAGGAAAATTTTTTTTTTTAAAAGTATATTCACTGGGCAGTGCCTGTGGCTCAATGGAGTTTGGTGCCAGCCTCACAGCCTCATGTACCAAAGGTGGCGGGTTCAAACCCAGCCCCGGCCAAAAAACTGCAAAAAAAAAAAAAAAAAAAAAAAGTATATTCACTCACATAGTGATAATCTTACATAACATTCTGCTTGACTAATTTTCAGACAGCATAAGCTTTAACTTTGTGCAATTATTCTTCTACACCTCGCCACCAATTTTTCTCAGATAAGACCATCCTGCATACACACTTATTTTGCTATTTAGAGGGAAGTTATCCACTACAACTAGATAATTACCTGTTCATATCTCAACTTTCTTTCAGGATGCCATGGCTTATCTGAAACCCTTTTCTCCTATCTTCTTCCCCCTTCCCCTTTTCCCTATCTTTCTTTACTTTTACTTATTTCATGTATTCATTCATTTATTCCACCAATTACATGAAGCCCCTTTTATGTATTAGGCACTGTGCAAAACTCCAGGATCTGCTACTGACCAAGGCAGACTTGATCTCTGTTATGGGACTAAAAGTTCATTGAGTGATATGTTTACTCATTCACTCAAGCAGTGCATCTTCTTGAAGCACCCACTGTGTTCCAGGTTCTGTGACAGGCACTGGTATATAGGTCACTGAGTTACTGATAATTTCTCCTTGGTGGGTTCCAGGCATAGGGTCTTGATGTCTTATTGAAATTTCCTTTTTTTCACTCCCAGACCTCTTTGCCATCTTTGGTATATGCTGGGGACCCTATTTTTCAGGCTTCATCTCCATAGGAATCCAACTGTCAATGGAATTACTTTTCTCCTAATTTCATGTCATTGCTCAGTTCAAATAGAGGATAATATACCTTGTTTTCTAGTTCTGCACCTATCAATTTACTTTTCCTGTAAGTTTCTATTGCTTGCTGGACAATTACTGGCCCAGCTGTGATAACTACACATAAGTTATGTGTAAACATAACAGCAAATTGCTTAAAAGGAACACTATTCTTTGGAGAAAATGATTTCATAATCATAACAGATAGGGTTGAGATACTCTTTTCATAATAAGAAAAATATATAATATTTTATAAATATGAGCTATAGTGTAATCACATGATATTCTTTGCTGGGAGAATGGGGGCCAAAGACCCCATTCTTGGCAAAGGAAAGCACCTCCAGAAAAAGAGGAAAACTAAAAGGTAAGCTGAGTGAATCAGAACAAAGAAAAGCCAGCTAGTTTACATTTCAGCTGGCCATTGCTAGCAAGCTTCCTGCCTTTTCTGAAATTCTAGCCTGTTGGGGATAAAGTTTACCAACAAACTGCTGGGTCTGTGAGCACTCTGAGGAGAGCAATAGCCATAGAAGAGACTATAGCAAGTCCTAGAAAAGACACATCTTCAAGGGTATTTCCTGCCCATTAAACAGGCAAAGCAGATACCCATGGTGGAGATTTGTATTTGCCTGGGGTAGAGACCAAGGAAGTGGCTCAAGCTCTGAGATGTGGGCAGAAGAGCTTATGCCCTTTATTGCAGAGGAAAATCCTCTATGGTGGTGATGGGAGGAAAATGCCTCCTTCCCACTGGTCACTCACAGGAGATTAACACCGGTGGTGTTTTACTCTGCAGAGAACTAGCGGAGCTTAACACCTCCCTAGAAATCTGTGTGTGTGACCTCGAGCAGGAGGCTCTCCCAATACAAGGCTCAGATTTCAGATTTCTGAAGGCCACCCTTAAGGTTAATAATAATAATAGGAGCTGATATGATCAATCCAAGAAACTGGAGACATCTTTGTTCCCTCTTTTATCTTACCCTCTGGGCAAATAGACTTCAATAAAATCAGAGTGGAACAAACACTTGGGGCCATTGCTTGAATCCCACCACCAGCAATAGACCCCTGAGCTCCTGCTTTTGATTCTACTCTATGTCTCTTGTCTTTCTTTACTGTTGCTTCTAACTCTATATTTCTTCAGTTGATCACTGTCAGTTTCCACAGGTCTCAGTGGAGCCCCCAACATTCTTGCAGTGTGTTAAGGATTTGTTGATTTACTCTTTCATTGACTATGTAGTTGTTGGAATATGCTTCAGCTACACAAGCAAGCAAGACAATTCCTTCCTATTGGGGTCTCATAGTCTAGTTAGGGACATAGAAAAGGAAACCCAGACATTATGATAAATGACCACCTGGAGACATTTTTAGAAACTGCGGTGATTGGCTAAATACTAAGCAAGCCACTAGTGTTATACCATTACATGACTGGCAATTTTTTAAAATGATATTGAAAGGTATTGCTCATATAAAAGGTGACAAAAGTATACAAAAGTATAACAATAACAAAAAAGTCACTGGAAATACATATGTTACAATATCAATAGTAATTATTCTTAAGTGGTAGAATTATAAATTATATTCTTTTTTTATTTTGAAAATTTTTATCTTCTAAATCAGCATTGTCTAATAAAACTTTATGATGCAAGTTTTGCAAAATAAGTTAAAATTTTCTAGTAGCTCCAAAGTAAAGATAAAAAATAAATTAGTGCTTGTATTTTATTTAACCCCATATATCCAAAATATCCTTTCAGTATGTAATCAATACAAACTTTATTAATGGGGTGTTTATTGTTAGCATAGTAAGTCTTTGAAATCAGATGTGTATTTCCCAATTCAATTAAATTTATTAATACATCAAATTATTTAAGTATATATTAGTACTTCTACCACACCTCCTTGTTAACCTAGGAAATCTGCTTTCAATTCACTCATTATCATTAAGGCTAGGAAAAATGCATGAGAAACTATGAGACGTGTATTTCTGACTTAGCACATCTCAATTTAGAGAATAGCTGCATTTTAAGGACTCAGTAGTCACGTACGGCTGGTGGCTATTATTGGGAGAGAAAAAGTCCGGCTTTTGTACAATGAACTTGTATTACTTTTGCTATAAGGAAAAACTGCACAGAATTATTTTTAATTGCAATTGAAGAGGGAAAGAATAAACAAAAAAAATGCAGTATGTGTGTGATGAGAGGAGAGAAATCCAAGTCTGTCTGTCTGTTTAGAAGTTAAGCAAAGGCAGAGATCGAAAAGGTGAGTAAGATTTTGCCAATGGACAAGAGGATAGAAAGAGTGCTTCACGCTTAGGGAATATAGACTTGAAGAATATAGCTCCTTCAGGGCTACATGGTGAGATCAGGTTTGGGGACCTCTAACTAGTTCGAAGATTTGCAAAGTTTCCATGTCTGGGATGTTGGGTGAGCATGAAGTGATGACAAAAATAAAGCTTCAGTCTTGTATGTGACAGATCCTGAAGGAGTTTGCAAGCCGTGAAGACATTTGGACTCCATGGAAAGCCACAGGAGGATTTTGAATACAGGCATGGCATGATTATATATGCAATATACATTATGTATATCATAATACGATATATGATATTGTATTATGTGACATATACATTTTTAAAAACATGTAATATTGACAGTACTGGACAAGATAAAGGTGGCGGCAGAGAAACTAGTTAACAACCAATGTTAAAGACAACAGAAAGTAAGATATTTATAGGATATTTTGGAGGTGGGATAATATGTTGCTGGTTGATTGGAGTGGTTGTTAGGAAAAAAGTATAAGGATGATTCCTAGGTCTTAGGTAATAGCACTAAAATGAATTTGGAGCTGGCCTGGTTGCCTCAGAGAGTAGTGGTATCATTCATTAAACACGGGAATACCAGGGAAGTAATATGTTTCTAGACAAAGGTAATACATTTAGATATACGATTAGTGAGGCTCAGGTGCTTCTTAAACATCCAGGTGGACATGTTTAGGAAAAAGATGTTTAGCCAGGGAAGAAGTGAGGTCTCTAGTACTTCTTCATTCCCTTTTCCAGGTCTCTATTCCACTCAAATTCCCTAATACATCATTGATGATGCTCTATCATCTTTTCCTTTTCCCTGTACAAATTCTCCTTAATTCTTTCATTCACCCTTCAATTCCCATTCATATATTAATGGAATAACACATAAAATTTATTGTTGGTTACAGTATGGCATGCTTTATTGGACTGCTCTATGCAAATCATTCCACTCATTCCTTGTAATGAGCCTATGAATGTTTTATGTATAAGGAAAATGAGGTTTGGAAAACCCAAAATAGTTTAGCCAAGGTTCTACCTCTAGTATGGTTGGAGGTGAAATTCAAATTCTGGTGACCTGGCTTTCCCTAATGACTTTCAACTGTATGACTCAGTCATAAGACAATTCTGTATTAAGACCTTTGTCTTAAACTCCAGATTTGTTTGTCAAAGTGCCTAATGGGTATTGCCACCCTTTGGAGTTTGCACAGTTAGCCAAGGTTCTTCTGGATCTGTTAACTACTCACTTATCTGTCCTTACCAGATACCTCTCATCCTCTCATGTTCCACACTGGAGCTTCACTGAACTACTTGCAGTTCAGGAAAAACACATACAGTAATGGATGTCATGGTGCCCCATATATCAAGGCATGCATTTCCACAGATACCAGGACTGCTGGCTATTTTCCACTCATAGCTGAGAAATTCTAAAGGCATTTGCACCCTCACCTCAGAAGCAGCCTGCATCTAATGACTGATCCAGGAAGGGGTACAAAGCCCAATCCTCTTGCCTCAAAGTGGGACAATTCTGAGGCCACTCCAGGTCTAGAACTTCTCCCATAGGATTGGTTGAGTCTTCTATAGGAACTGCATTGCTGAGTAACTTCTTCCACCTAATCCTACTCCATTTCCTCTCTGATAGTATCTTTATGCCCAAGAGCTCTCTCCATAAATCTGCATCAAATCTCTACCTCATGTTCTTTTTCCTGAAGAATCTGATCTAAAACAGTTGATACCAGAGTGGGATGGAGGTCTAAAATGGAATTTGGAAACTATATTACCCTTTGGCTGGCTGGCTGGCTGGCAGTTAGGAATTCATTACTGGTACCAGGTGAAATTTTGATAGCCCATGTAAGGCTGTAACAATGCAAAAGTTAAATCTTTTATCAGAAGCAAACTCGGATGGAATGCTAAAAGGGTATGTGCTGACGGGCACACTGTATCACGTGTTTGAATGGTTTTAGAAAACGAATAATTATAAAGAGCAATGATTTACATGATTTTGGCTGGGTCCTGTCAAGGCATCATAGAAGGGCAATGAAGGAATGAGATTAATTAATATCAAATTTAGGGCAATATGTGAAAGACAGAGGGCTTAAGGGTAGAAAAGCTGAGAACCAAACCCAGAGTGTGATTTTAAGTGTACTAGAGCTCCAGAGAAGATAGATTTGTCAACTCTGGAAAATCTGCTGCACCAATATCAGGGCCATAATTGGAAAGGAGGGAGACTCTGAGACTTGATGTGGGATCATCAGCCTTTATACGCTTGAAAATCTTTAATCCCTAGTTTCCTCTGAATTCACAGAGGAATAGTGCCCTGCTCTTTTCTGTTAAAAGCTTCAATAGTACAAGATGACATTCACTATGCTTCTCTTTCCCCTTTCTCCTACCTATCTCCACTTTCCCTCCTGGTGACCAGGCCAATAACTAGGGTTAAGTTGCAATATAACTGGCTGAGAGGATGTTTGGTCTATTAGGGAAGGAAAGGAACTATACACCCCAAAGCTACAGGACCTGGCCAACATGTATCAGTAGGAACCAAGAGCAAATGTATAAGAATTGATCCTGAGGTCCTGGATCAGAGGGATATGGGGTCACAACATAAATCTGGAAAAGAGAGAAATTAATAATACAGGGACCTTCTTCATTGATGTAGGATTTGAATACTCTGTCAAGGCTACAGTGGCCAGTGCTAATAGGCTGCTAGATTGGCTCTTAGAAGCTTTGAAAATGTTTATACTAATTAAAACTGTCAGAAGTGTCCTTACTAGAGTGGACATACTATGTAGAGCAGAAAACCCATCTGCTTAGCAGATGTAAGGGTCCACAGGACACTCCAGTTGTCATAGGGATAAAGCATGTGGTGAAGGGAGGAGAACTAGGAAGAATGAGAAGCTTGGTGGTGGCCATCCTCTATAGGCCAGGGCTGACAGTGTAAGATAGGCATAGGACAGGTGACCTCAATAGCAATGAAGATAATGTCAAAATAATAGAGGCCAGGTGGTGGCATTTAAGTATTGGATGCAAGGTGGTCACAATTATCATGGTAAATGGCCATGAGGCCACTCTGAGTAATAGCCAAAGAGGCCTGACCCACACTGGTCCATAGAGATGGTTGCTAGAACACTGTGTGCCTATGAGAAGCCAACAAGAATATGCCTAATGAATGCAATCAAATGAATCAAAGACAGATAATGAGGAGGTTGAAGGCCTTTACCTCAATAACAGGTCAAAATCCCTTGTCCAATTTCTGGAACCTGATGCAGTTCTCTGGCTTAGATTGTACTACTTAATGAATAGGTCAGGTCTTTAAAGAAAAAGAGAGACTTTAAAAGATTTGCAAGCTCATGTTAGGCATATATAATAATGATTCCCTCAGTCTTTCTGCTAGGTACTCATGACTACTTGGATAATCATATCCTGATACAGTGAAAATACCCACTGTATTTGAGTGTACATAGGGTCTCAGCTGACATTGGTATCCACAGACCTAAAGTGTCACTCTGGCCTCAGTTATAATGGTACCAGTTAATAAATGGAAGCCTGTCCCAATTTCACAGTGAGCTCACAAGGTCCATTGACTCACTGGGTGATTATTTCCCTGGTCCTCAAATTAAAATAAGAATTCGCATACTTGGTAATTGGCAGAATGGCAGAACTGCTGTATTGGTTATTTGGCCTTTAAACTGGCATGTCCCTTACCAACTGATCAAGACTACAACCATATTTTGGAACAACCTAATGGATTCCTTGGTGGTATCATGTCCTCCATTCAAATCACCAGTCTTGATTCTATAAATATTAGTGGACTTTTGGGGATGACAGTGGGCTGAAATAAACTCAATCAGGGAGTAGCTCTAATTTCATTTGCAGTGTTGTGGTACCTCTGCTAGAGCAGATATGAATTATATGTGGTCATTGATCTGAAAAATGTGATCTTTCCAATCTTTTTCAGGAAGAATAATCAGAAGCAGTCTGTGTTCATGTGGAATGGACAATAATATAGTATGGTCTTACCCTGTGCTATGTTAACTGACTCCCTCCTATGCCCTATGTCATAAGGACCCTAGACTCTTTTTCTGTATTGGTCCTCTTTACCAATGACATCATATTAATGGAACTGAATGAGAAGGAAATAGCAAGTACACTAGAGTTTTGGTGAGATACATGCACCCCAAAGAAGGTAAAAGTAAGCGGAAAGGGGCACAAACCACACCATCTACTACTGGCACCTGTAGCCATACAGGGTCCCTTTTGACCATCTGACAAGGGAGGAAAAGGACAAGCCTTGTTCATGGACAAGTCGGCTGTGTATTAGGGTACAAACTGAGAGAGCACTGCTGCTACTCTACAATTCCACTCAGATATGACCCTGACAGACAACAGTAAGGAGATGTCCTCTCAAAGGCTAGAGCATCAGGTGGTCACAACACTCTCTTCATTTTTTAGAAAGGAAAAAGAATGACTAGAGGGAAGAATAAATAGACACTTACAGGAAGTGACCTGTTATTTGGCTGATTGGAAGGGAGTTTGGGAGGAAAAAGAAAAATAGAAAAGGAGATATGGGGAAGAAGCAAGTATCTCTGCCTATGGTATAGGGATGAGGTTTGAATCTTTGTATGTCACTGTAATGTTCACTAGAGAGCATCCATCATGTAAGAGGCATTAAGACTGCCACACTAGAAAAAAAATTTTTCCCTTAGGGCTACAGGTCAAGGGGACATGTGAGTAATATATGTTCCATGAGGCCCTGGGCTCAAAACTAATGTAAGTTAAATACAATTTATATGATAGTTAATGTGCTAAACAGCCAGGTAGACAAAATGACTCAGCCAGTTGATGTCATCCAGCTTCTGTTATTGGCCACTCCATGAGGATACATGAATACCCTAATTATCATTGAGGGATTAACTCTACAATATTGGTCCTCACTAACCAAGGCTGATCTAGCCATGATTCTCCAACTCCATAGACCTGCTGATTCTCCAACTTTCCAGTAACAGAGATCATTCCTGAGTCTCTGACACAGCATCCTCAGGGTCACCAACCAGCCATTTGGTGGCAAGTTGATTACATCAACCTTTCTATCCTGAAAATTGTAGTGATCCATCTTGACTGGGCAAGACACATATGTAGGTATCCAGTTTCCTTTTCCTCCCTGCAGGTCTTCAATCAGCACTATCAGGAGATTTACAGAAATGTTACAGAACATCTGCCCACACCATATATCATATTACATAGCCTCAGAGCAAACAACATATTACAGCAGTGCACACATAAGCATATACCCATTGGGTCTACATTCTGTACTACTTGGAAGTTGCAGATCTGAGAGATGAAATAATGGACTTTTGAAAGAGCAGCTGAGGTGCAGGCTTGCAGATGATATCCTGCACAGATGCGGCATTATTTTTCACGATGTAGTACATACCCTAAATTAAAGATCATTTGATGGTTTTTTTTTTCCTCTGATGGGTCCAGGATGGGCCCACTTATCATCCCTCCCAGTCAGTCAGGTGAGGAACGTATTCTTCTGAACCATGTGTTTGGTTCCATGGATTCTAAATTAGGTGCTGGATTCTGAAGGAGGGATGGCTTTGTCAGGGAAACCAGTAAAGTCCCATTCAGCTATGCATGCTACGTGGTAACTTTCTTCCTCCTTCAGACAATCTGGATGAGACCTTTTCCTGGTAATCAAAAGAACCTGACTGAAATAGAAGGCAGGTAAGAACCCCAGTGTTCTTACTCCAGTCCAGTGCTTTCTCCACTGTTTTCACTGGCATTTGCTTCTGTCTGGGCCTTCTGTCTTCATCTCCTTATAACCTACATTAAGAGAGGACAGAGGTAAGTGGCAACCAAGATATATAGTGATTATTGCATATATTATCTATTTATATATGATAAATAATAATATATTTATGTATTTATGTATGATATATAATAATTCATACAGTTTATACTAATTACGCTATTTGTTATTAATTAAGGTGACTGTTTCAAATACAACCAGACTAACTCACTGCCTAATTGCTAGTTGTTTTTTTTTCTCTGCAATTATTGCTTCTTCATAAAAAAACCCTGCATTTATAATTTATGCCTCTAATTCATAAGTCTATAGGTAACTTGTTTCACAGATAATGTCAAATATAATAATTTTCTAAAAGAGGTGTTAAACTATTAATACCAACACAAAGAAAAACATTTATTCCATTATGACTCTGTTATTGGATAAATATGTTACAAATCATCTTATTTGTATGTGTATAGCTGAGTTTTCTTTCCAGCTGTATGTTTTATGTCTGTTTAAACAAGTAAATGTAGATCACAAGAATTAGAGATTGCTCTTCCAGGTAACTAATAGCTTATTTCTCCTTGGTAGCTTAAACTAGAATAATTTAACTCAGCACTGTGTCAGTTCAACCTGTCACTGTGTTAGGGTTCAACCTGAGAAGCAGAAACAGTCGGATATTAAATTAAGAGATTTTTTGCAAACTAAAAAAATTGGCTTGTGTGATTTGGAGGACTGCTGTGGCAAGTCTAAAGTCTGTAAGTCAGGGCATTAGTAAGCGCAGGTTGAGAACTCTCAGGCATGGGTTGTAGTTGCTGTTCACAAGCAGAACCTCTTTATCAGGGAAGCCTCAGCTCTGCTCTTAAGATCATTCAACTGGTGGAGTCAGGCCTACCCAGATCACCTAGCATAAGTTTCCTTATTTAAAGTCAGTTCATTATAGGCTTTGATCACATCTGCAATATACTTTCACAGCAACACCAGGAGTGTAATAGAATCACTAGAGGGTGTAGTCTAGACAAGGGAACATAACAAGATAATCACACCATCAGGGGGCTACTATGTACATTGAAAAAGTTATTGTTAGGAATAGTAGAAGTAATTGTGCTTCTCTAAGTTTCATATTTCTCTGGAAAAAAAAACCCAGGCAAATTAGATTTGACTGATTGGTTTTTTTCATTTGATCAATATTTCTGTATTCATTCGTGTGCCAGTAATGCACTATCCTAGCCACTCTCATCCATTTCATCAGCAACTCCTGTCAGATCTGCCTCCTGATTTTATTGAAAACCCTGCTGCTACTTATTTGTTCTGCTCTTACCACCCTACCTCAAGTCACTATCTTCTCTTGCCTAGATTTTCATAATAGGCTCCTTAATTGGTCTCCCTGCTTCTCATTTAGTTCCCAACATAACTCAATCTCCATATCACAACTGGTGTAATCCTTCTAAAACTCAAGGCAGATCATGTTATTCCTCTGGTCAAGACCTCCACGGGATTCCTCTGTCACTCCAAGTATAAGTCCTTTCTATGGACTGTGCACTCCCACATGATCTGAGCCTATTACCTCACTCTTGTCACCAGGCTCTCTTCCTTTACCCTATTTGCTCCTCACTCCTGCTTCATTGCTTAGACATATTCCTACTTCAGGGCCTTTGCACAAGCTATTCTCTCTGTCCAAGAGGAGAAATCTGCTTTGTTTCCTCACTACCCCTGGGCCTCAGCCGAGTTGCCATCTTTTCATGGAGGTTTTTCTGATCAACCCTTAATAAATTGCATTCTTTGCTATTTATTACCTTTATGCCTCCACGGATATCCAACCTGCTGCAGGGGCTGGGCCACATGTTGATTTCATGAAGATTTTTTTTTGTTAATCTGTGGTATCAGATATCACAAAAAGGATGCATGGACATTTTTTTTTTTTTTTGCTAATCAGCTTTCCTTAGTGTTTGTGTATTTAATGTGTGGTTCAGGGGAACTCGTCTTCTGATGTGCAGCAGAGCAAATAAAAGGTTAGTCACCCCCTCCTTTCCCTGTTCTAGTCTCCTTTGCATATAACACTTCCTTACATATTGAGTGCTATTTATTATTTGTGTTTCCCTGTTAGACAACACAGTTTGGACTGCTTTTTGTCTGCTGCAGTGCCTAGAAAAGTACCTGGAATGTCACTGGCATTCAAAAAATGTTTGTTGAATGAATGGAAGAGAGAAAATGTCTGCTTATTGTGAGAGTTGGAAAAAAAAAATAAGAATACTCCTATCTGAGCACTTCACAGAGCTTTTGTGTTGAGAAAAGCAATCCTTCTCTATACCAAATTTGGCAGGGAATTCTCTGTTATTTATTTATTTATTTTTGAATGGCATTGTGCTGTCATTTCTCCCATGACCATTCACTGAATGGGTGTTTCTATGGTTACAGTGTTACTTTTAGTCAGAATCCTGTTGAGCAGAAACCTGAATTTGGTATTCCAGTAAGTCAAGATTCCCTTGACATGCTATTAAGATACAGATGGACTTTCACAAATCGGCTTCCTGCCTCATTTAGCAAATTAGTTGGAGAGGTGGATTAAAAGATGTATTTAGGGTTCAACTCTCGAGTTGTGAAAAATGGAGCTGTAGGAAATAGACAAAATGAGGTACCAATATGTTTGCTCAGCAGTGATGGTCCCAGTGAAATCAATCTAATTTTACCCTGCGTCCCACGCGGGCCCCTGGCATTCTAGCTATCATGATGCCCTTCTCTTTATACCCAATCAAACTGTGGATTCTTTAGGTTTCTTTTTCATTCTGTTCTACTTTGGAGATGGGAATAAAATTATAAATGAGTGTACCTCTGCAGCCTAATTGGTGAGTTCACCCCAGAAAACAAATGAAGTATGCCTAATGTTGACACTCAGTGAGTACATGGGGATCTGGCTGTGTTAGGCAGCACAGAGGAGCTAACCGTATAGTGCAATTTAGACACACTCACCCTGAGCTTCGTAAACTCAACCTCTCCTGCAGCGCTAGCATGGAAAACCGCTGAGAAGAGAGAGCATTTATTTCCATCTTGGTCTCACTTCCTTTCTTTGTCTCCTCATCTATCCTGGCCCCTCTTCTTCTCACTCATCTGCCCCCTATTGCTCATAATCTGCCCAGGGAGAACCATACACAGTCCTATTTTTACCAGATTATGAAAATATGGAAACATTTCTGTAGCTATACAAATATTTCATGTAGTCTTTAAAATAAAGAACATTGAAGAATGCAAATTAATTTGCATATGTCTGACCTAAATAAAACAACACAAATGTCCAATTCCAGCTTTCTGTAAAGAACTCAAAGCTAATGTCAACCATCACTGAAAAGTAATTTAGATTTTTGTTGAAATATCTCCAAAATATGCTAGAGATTACATGTTAAAGCATTGAGAGACATAATCTTGCACTATGCCTTGCTGAGGTTCTGCTTGCTAGCTTTTTCTCTTGGCTATTTTACTCTGCTTGTTAAATTCTATCCCCTTACCAAAATGTTTTCTGATTTTTTAGTACTGGCCAAGTCTCCCAGAATATAGATTATCCTGAACTAATTAAGCTTATATTCGTTGTTTTCATCTAACAAGAATTTACTGAGCAAATACTATGTATATTGTACTCTGATAAGAATAAGCACTAGTCCCTGATTTTAAGAAAATCAACATATAATGTGTGTTCCCTGAAGTAATACAGGGAGATATGATATAATCAGCACATCATCAGGAAAGATGTAATAAATTCTGTGAAGCCAATAAATGCATAAAGTCATAAAAGACTTTCCAATTTTTCTGGATAACTCAATTCCTCACTTCCTTGGTGAATAGCTTTATTGATTCTTCATCATGAAAATCTTTCCTCCACTTCTCCTTCCAAATTGAAAATAAAACAAGGTACCACTTTAACATAAGTTAAAATTCATCTTTTTGCAGATGTATTCTATGACTAAATTGAGCAGTCTGTCTGACATAGGTCATTAGCTTCCTGACCACGATCTCTGCCTTTTTCCAAGTCTATCTCTGCGCTAAGTACCTGCTATTCCAGAAATAATAAATAAAAAATGCTGATGAGTGTCTGAATCTTCATGATCTACTCACTGGCTTCTAAAACCCATATTTCATCTCTTCTGCTAGGGAATATGGTAACTACTTCTCAAAGTAATTGAAAAAGTTAGTTTGGCAGTTCCAACTAACACTATAAAAAAGGCAGAATGAAAGTGGATAGAATCAATGATTAGGTGAAGTGATTTCCTGGGATAACAGGATTGAGTATAAAGATATATGGCACCTTGTCTGGACCAACAAAAGGTATAGCTGTTTGGAGTTGCATTTAATCAAATATAGATGAAAGGGAAATTTTGGTTAATAAAGTGGACTGAGCCATACACAGTTGGCTCTAGGGCTTATCTCTTCCTGGTATATTTCAGGTCACAAGATCGTTTTGGGGATGTGACTTGGGAGCTACATTTGCAATTTCTCTTAGCCAAAGTGACTTCAGGCTCCCAAGCCAGGATTTCACCTAATAAATTTCCCTAAGGTTGAAATGAGAATGCTTTAAAGCACTACAGGTTTCATGACAAAGAATCAAATGTGATTTGGAGCTCTGATGGGAGAAACTGCACCAAAGTCTCACAGGGTAGGCAGAGCAAGGCTAAATAAACATATATCCTATGATCAAGTTCCTCTGATTTGCTTTGGCTTCAGTGTTACACTTGTTTAATTCTGGAGTCTTTGCTATTGCTTAGGCTACTTCCATGTGAGGCTAGCCATGGCTATTACAATGCCAATACGTAGTCAGAAGGCCAAATGTTGGACTCATAGATGAAATGTTATTAGAAAAAAAGTTTAGACAAATACCTAGTTTCTTCTAAATTGCTCTTTGGCATCAATAACCAAGTATTTAACTTTTGTACTATATTTATCAGTTTTGTTTAGTCAGTACCATTCCAAATAAATAATGTTTATATAGAGACTCATCCCTCATGTGTTCTTTGTCTTTTGTTATCTATTTGTCTATACTTATAGCCTAAACTTTGTAAACTTAAATAGGCTTGTACCTATACATTAAGCCCTCATACTTTGATCAAATAGATAGACTTATAACATAAAAAAAAATCTTGTTTTCTAAATTGGATCATCAGATAACATTCAGATTTAATGATATTCCATGTTGACTCTGAAGGTTTATAAAGCCATAAGCCTGTTACATATATTTCTAATTTATGAATGGTAATTCACACAAAGTAAATATAAGCAGACCTTCGATAATAATGACATAGAACTTCATGAATACAGGTATGGCGAGAAGGCTTCTAGAGCAAAGCCAATTCCAAGTTTGAAGCACAACATTTGGAACGGCACAGGCGAGCACTCAGCAGACCTACATATTCCTGAGGGTTCATTTTCCATGTAGTGATTAATTATATCTAGTGATGTCACTAGTGGTATGGACCCCTCACCCATCACAGGTTATTCTAGAAAGAGCAAATGAGAGATCACAAAATTGTTTGGGGGATGCGTTAATATTCACATGTGGTTTATGGATGACCAAAGATTCTCACTGGACGAGTGCATCTGTTTCTAAATGAAAAGAAAAACACAACAGTCTCTCAGGTTGAGAACAGCTACCAGGTAACATTGAGAAGAACTTAATTAATAGCCATCGTTTTAGTAGAAGCAGCACTTCAGATGGATGAAATGGCTAAGGGTTTTATGATAATGGTTACATTTGGAAAATCAGTCCCAAATAATGGTTCTCTCTGTTCAGTTACACAGCTGTACAGTCTGTGTTAGTGACATTTGATTGAATTTATTTTATATGAATTTAATCAAGCCTGTTGTAATTTTAATAAAAATGGTCTCTAAGAATATTAAAAAATTCTTTACAAGGGAAGTTTGGGCAAGCATTAAAAAAGATATTTCATTGAAACCACCCCTACTGTTCATATTTGCTAATGTTTGTCAACTAAAGCAAAATCAAACTAATTATCACATGCCCTGCTATTCTTTATGACCTGCTAAGTTTTACTCTCTTTGATCTTGGGTCTTTCCAAAAGCCAAATGAGAACAAAAATATAATATGGACTAAAATTTCATAATGTATTAGATTCATAGTTTATTGCTCCCAAGGACCTGTAATATTATTATAATAAGCTTAATATGTCCTACAGTTGACCTTATCAAATAGTGCTGGACCTGTCACCATTCCGTTCCCAACTCTGCCATCCTAGGCCCTTGGGGCCTTTTCAAAATTTTCAGGAAAAGTGAGATGTAATGAAGTCTTTTTATAAACTCCCAGAAAGTTCACAGGGTTTATTCACTTTTTGAATAAATATTTATTGAGTATAAGACACTGTGCATACAGCCTTGAGCAAAGCAAAAAATTCCTGACCCTCCTGGAGCGTTCATCCTTGTAGGAGTGTGGATGAAACCATACTCCATGGACCTCCCAGGACTGACAGGAATCTGCAGGGGCCTGAACAAGCTTCCCTGAAAGTTCAGTAAGCTGAAAAATAACTGATCCAAATTCCAGTTCAGAATCAGTTTTCTCAAGTGCAGGGACTCTGGAAGGAGTAAAGACTGGGCATGTTGTCCTACAAGGGGACTAAAAGGGTGAGGACACAATACACCAGGCATGGTCTCCTACTCTCAGTGTGACTTGAATTGCTTTCATTACATGGGGCCTAAGGGACTGTGCAATTGTAAATGTAAAATAAAATGCCACAAGAAAAGAAAAAACAAGGTCAAAACAAATTTTATTAAATATCCTATTTCTCATCACTATTTTAGGAGCAAAATAGGTACTGTATAGACTTTGTTTTTGCCTTCTAGGATCTTAGGAATTACTAGTCTGGCTGACCACACAGCCACACAGCCGCTTTGTACTCATTGTAAGATATGGAAAACTACAAAGAGATTTGGGTAGGAGATACAGTGATTTGCACAATTTCCATGTATGATCTCTTAAAGTTTTTTTTTATAATTGACATATAACAACTGTACACATTTATGGGGGTCATAATAATGTTTTGATACATATAATGTGTCAAAGGTTATCAGATCAAGGTTATTAGCATATCTGCCATCTCAGACATTTATCATTGTGTTAAGATCATCAATATCCTCCCTTCTAGCTATTTGAACTAAAATTGTGAGTGAATTTTGTTGTTTTACACAGATGACAACAGAAAGATAGTGCCAGTGGATGAAAAATGGAAGACAGCTAACCAGTTTGTAAAAACTTCTATGACGATTCAGTGATGGAGGCAGCTATTACCCATGCAGCCCAGGGAAGGTTTGGGCAATCTGTGAAAGCTACATAAATACATATTACCTTGCAAGAGCATTTCTGACACTCCGGGAACGGAGGGACATAGGAAAGAATTTTGTTGAGGATGCCTAAGTTTTAAATTTATGGCCCCTTGATCCACAACTTGAAATATGTGTTATACAAGGAAATTTAAATCCTGGATGAACGGTTCTTTACCACTTCCAAGTTTAAACTCTACCTGCTTTTAAGGTCAAGAGCAGTCCACATCTATTTGTCAGTAGTTACTGCTATTGACAAATGATAGACAGTTTCTGTTAGATGGTGGCTTTGCAAAAAACCTTTCCTTATCGCTCTGGCTATGACACGGAGCCACCTCAAGTCTCTTTTCTGCCCAGTCTTTCCTCTATTAATGTCTCCTCATTGGAGGGGTAGAGGACACGTGTTATTGCATTGATGCAAGAAATCTGTCTGTGATGACCTTCGGTAGAGCCAGGAAGCTGTGCGTCTGTGACCAACCCAATTATATCACAGGCTAGACAGGGCACTTTACATTGACTCTGGTGAATGGGCCAGGAAGCAAAATGATAAATCTTTATGATAAATCCTGATTGTTGGACAGGAGGGAAAAAGACCCCTAACCCTACCCCAATTTTCTTTTTCATTATCCTCCTGATACTATCTCCTGAATAACATTGAAAGTAAGCAGCCTATAAATATTGCACAAGTTTCCAATACTAAAAGCTGATAAAGTTTATTGTACTTATCAAATAAATAGAAGGAAATGCTTTCTGTTCCCTATTTACAGGGCTCTAGAGAGATCCCAGGTATAATTTATGGCTTCAATTTTAAAAATGTGTTCTCCCTTCACGCATGCTCTTTCTTTTCTTGCTCTCTCTCTTTTTTTCTTCTGGTAGTTTATGTCTCAAGCGCAACATACATGCGGTCACACACTGGGACGATGTCAGGCCTTCTGATACATTCTCTTATTTTTATGGCATCTCTGTAATTACCTGTAGATATAATTCTTTCATGAGTTTCTATTTTTAATCTGTTTCTTTCCCCATTGTCCTAATCCTCCTTTAGTTCACGTAAGAATCATCCTTTTCATTATGTCTAACTTTGCTTCTTCTCTGTGTTTGTGATCTGGAATCGTCACCTATGTAGCCATCTCCTCATAAATCTCTAAGATTAATGTGTGGCTAGCATTCTGCAACTAACAATGTAAAATGCACATTTCCAATAATTCTCTCCCAGACTTTTTCATTGCTTTATGTGAAGAAAAGTCTTCTGAGGCTCTATGAATAGAATCTGAATTTCAAATGCTGCCTCCAAAGCAACCAGGTTGAGGGGTGCTCAGATAAATTGCTGGTCCCATAGATGTTCCTCTTCTTGATTAACCTGTATTATTCCTAAGTTTTAGAAACCTGGTCCTTCTATTATTTTTTAAAGTAGTAAAATATATTTATATTCTTTCATGTTCCATTAAATGAATCGGGGACATTTTGGTTTGACTTTATAAACTGCTGTGGAAAGAATGAATATCCCACATTTTTTTATGTTTGCCTTTCACTTCTCCAAGAGACTATATCTCTCCGTTTCTCTGGGCCTTTTTTATGATTTCAGAATATTATGGGGGTACAAATGTTTTGATTACATGAATTGCTTTTGTACCATTTGAGTCAAAGTTATAAATGTTCCCTTCACCCGGATAGTGTGCACTGTACCTGGTAGGTATCAATGGGCCCCTCTCTTCCTGCCTCCTCCCACCTACTTGCTTTCTGTGGGGTTTTACTACCAAATGTGCACATGAGGGTTGATTGGTTAGTTCCAGTTTAGTAGTGAGTAAACATGTGGTGACATGTTTGTTTTTCCATTCTTGCAATACCTCACTTAGGAAAATGGTTTCTAGTTTCATTCAGGTTGTTACTATCATTTTTATGCCTGTGTAGTATTCCATAGTCTATGTATACATTTTTTCAATCCACTCATGTATTGATGGGCACTTGGGTTGGTTCCTGATCTCTGTGGTTGTGACTTGTGTGAATGATTTTTTGGAAACCTGGACTTTCACTGAACATGAAAACTGGCAAAGACTGTGGGGAATCATCTGATGTGATAGCTCCTCTAATTTGCACCACTCATGGCTCCATTATTTCTGAGGTGCTGCATTGTGAAATCAAGTTTGAACTTGAATTATCACCCTATATTTTTGGAATCAATGTGCTTTTAAACTTTCCTTAATTAATTGCAGTTCCCTAAACACAATATCGTGTGATGCAGAGGCGGCAGCAGCAGCGTCTTAGTTTCATGATGAGACGGAAGAGAATAGCAGAGCAGCATGTTCTTTTTCTTATAAAACAACAGAAAAGAAAGCCATCTAAGAATGCTGCCTGAGGGCTAGAAATTCAAAGCTTTGCCAAGTGAGGCTTATACACAAGTGTCTTAACCCATTCCATTCATAGGAGATTATTTAGACTCACATATACAAGAGCATAACGAAAAATAATAAATATAATTTTAGAGCATTAATGAAGTACCTTGTTAATTATTATTTTTAAATAATAATACCTTACATTTATTGGGGCTTACTGGAAGTTGGGATGTATCATGCACATATATTCTCATTTAAATTTCATGAGAAAACTGAGGAAAAATGATTGTTCCTGATTTATAGAAGAGAAAAGTGGGGTTCAAATAGATGAAGCGACTCACTTAGGTCACATAGATAAAAAAAGGTGGGGCTGAGTTTAAAACTTGCTCTTCTGGACTCCAAACCTGTGTTTTCCAAGCATGTAGTTTTGGAAGTTTCGTTTTCAGTCACTATAGAGTCACCTATATGATAACTTTTTAAATATATTAATATGAATATTGCAAAATCATTTTTTTTATTTTTGTTACAGTAAGGCAAATTTGAATATCTTCTTGCTATGATTGATCTTTGGTTAAAAGGTAGGATAGTCTTGCAAAATAAGAGAAACATTAATAACTAAACACACTACCTGTGGTCTTTATAATTGCCTGCACAATTTATTTTTTATTTCTAAAATGCAAAAGCAATTTTTCCCTGTAATTTTGGATATGAAAGAAATCCTCGTAATCTACTCCAAAATATCTCATTTATCTTGTCTGGTGCAGGATGTAACTTTCTGCTCAATAATGGTCTTAAATATGCCCCAGATTTGAGTAAAAAAAAAAAAAGCTATTGGGCAGCACCTGTGGCTCAAAGGAGTAGGGCTAGGGCGCCGGGCTCCATATACAGTAGGTGGTGGGTTCAAACCTAAGCCTGGCCAAAAACTGCAAAAAAAAGAAAAAAAGCTATTATATTTAAACTGTTAGTGTCAAATAGCATTGATAAGTAGTATAAATACAGTAACTCTTGATAAATGAGTAAATTTCTAAATTAGGCACTCAAAGATTTGGGCAGTTGGATCCAAGTCCATTTCTGGTTTCCCTAGCTAGCCCATACCATTACTCTTTAGGCAAACTCGTCTCCAGACCAATTTTCTCTGTTTTCTTCCATTTTCAATGCCTTCTTTTCTACTGATTCCCTTCCATCTTTTTGTATTGTTTTCAACTCTCCATTTATAATACCACCTTGTGCTATTATTGTCTAAGAACTTCATCCCAGTGGTTATAAGTGGCACTAGACAAAAACTGTGTTTGCTCCATTTTTCCTCTAAAACAGTGGTTCTCAACCTTTCTAATGCTGCAATGTAAAAAGGGGTCGTGACCCACAGGTTGAGAACCACTGCTCTAAAATATTTTAATCAATTAAAACACATTTTTTTGTTATATGTCATTCATGTTGGTATAGATTTAGTCCTCAAACAAGATTTTTAAAGTAGATTTTAGTTTGGAAAATAATTTTATACAGGGTGTCCATATTTACATTAAATCATTGGCGATTTTAAATTGCACACAGACTTTATGGACACCCTGTATCTACAGAGAAATTGAGGAGACAGTTCAGAGAGTTCCCATATATCCTCCCTTCTATTTCTCCTATAACATTTACGTTATAGTGTGGTTCATTTGTTACAATTTATGAGCCAGCATTAATACATTAATATTAGTTGATTATTACATTAGCAACTAAAGTCTACTGTTTAGATTAGACTTAGATTAGACCGTTTAGCCTTAGATTTCCTTAGTCTTTACCCAGTGTCTTTTCATTTTCCAGAATCCCATCCCAAACACTGTATCATAGTTTTCATGTCTCCTTAGGCTCCTCTCAGCTGCAACAGCTTCTCTGATTTTCCTCATTTTTTTATGACATTGACAGTGTCGAGAACTGGTCAAGTGTTTTATATGATTCCCCTCTACTAGAATTTTCTGGTGTTTTACTGATGGTTAGACTGGGGCTATAGGTCTTCAGGAAGAAAACCTCAGCGGTGCAGTGCCATTTTCAACATATCAAAGGCACATAATATCAGTGTGATTTATCACTGTTGATGCTGACCTTGCTCACCTAGCTGAGGTGCTATGTTTTAGGTTTGTCTACTGTAAAGCTATTCCCTGTGCCTTCCCTATGGCACTATTTGAAGGAAGTCACTATGTGTCATCCACACTTAGGGAGTGGGGGGGATTTATGGTTTCTCTGTGGGGGGGAGGGGAATATCAATATAAATTACTTGAAATTCCTCTGCAAAGGACATCTGTTTCTTTGCCTCCATTTATCAGTTTATTCAATTACATATTTATATGACTATAGACTTAAAAGATATTAATTTTATACTTTGTGTTATAGTCCAATATTCCTTTATTCCTCAGGTTATTTCAGCTTTAGCAGTTGGGAGTTCTTTTTGTTGGCTTCTCTGTCTCTGTGACTCACCCCACCAAAGTACGATTTTTTTGTTTACTTATTTATTTATTTATTTTTTGAGTGCTTCTTCACTTCCCAGCCCTGAAAATGTTCTAGGCTCATCTTTTATATTTCCTGCCTCAGTACTAAAATCAGCCTTTTCTCTAAGTGGTTCTGGTTCCTCTTATTAGAAACTGGCATTAGAATCCAAGGTCTGGGTGCTAAGTGTATGCCTTATTACTGGAATGTTATTGCTTCTAGACTCTGTTAGCTGATACAGCAAAAAAAAAAAAATGTATCTTAAGCTATGTAAATACACTATGTATAAATATTTCTCTAATTAACTGTATGTGTCTCTATTAAGCTAAACATGAATTTATACTTATGTCCATCCTTCTCCTCTTGTTTATCTGTAAATTCCCACTTTAGTAGTAAGAATTTAAGGTTCCCACCAACCCCTATCCACTTATATCCACATTGTTTTCAGAATTGTTAGACCATCTCCCCACGGGCATAACTTCCTTAACAAAAGCACAGTGGCCATGTGCATTTCCTCTTCCTTTAGTCTTACAGGCTTCATTCACTCAAAGTTGCTTTTCTCCTGTCCCGTTCTTTTAAACATTTGCAATACAGTTAGGTCTTCTTGTCATAGCCTATATTCCTTTATATAATCTCCTGACCTTATAAATAGTATTTAATTTGTATGATATTCACTTTTTGTGCTGTAAAGTTACATCAGTTTTAGGAAAAAATAATATAGGGCATCACCCAGAAGAGTGTCCCTGCTATAAAAGTCCTCCATGTTTTGCCCATTCAATCCTTTTCTCCTTCAACCCAAACTTGAAGCAAATAATAATCTTTTTGCTGTCTCTAGAGTCTGGCCTTTTCCAGAATGTTATATAATTGGGATCTTAAATATATAAACTTTTCAAATTGGATGTCTTTACTCAGCCATATATACCTAAGGTTTCCTCACGTCTTTTCATGTCTTGATAGCTCACTTCCTTTTACTGCTGAATCATATTCCATTATACAATACACCATGGTTTGCTTGCTTATTCATTCAGCAATTGAAGGATATCTTGGATACTTCTGGCTCTGGGCACTTATGAATATAGCTGCTATAAACACTTACTTGAAAATTTTTGTGTGAATGTTTTGCCATAAGGGTGTTGCCGTTAGGGTCTCATGGAAAAGTGATATCGCAAAGAATAAGCATGCTTATTGAAGTTGTGTTATAAATAAAGTTGACCATCTCTTTATTTGAGAAAGTTGAGCTTTCTTTATTTACGGTTGGTTTATATAGGGAATCTTGTGCATGCGCACTGTACAGCAATGACCTCATTAATATTCATTACAATCCCTCTGCACGTGTGCATTGGACATCAATGACTTCAGTAATCCATTTAAACATCTTGTAACTACCTGCCTTATAAGTAGTTCTTCCCTAATAATCTGATAATCCACCCAACATACACCTTTAAGCATAACCCTTTCAACATAACCTGGTTTAACATGACTTAATAAAGAACATATTGTCAGTCATTACTTTCTTCTGATGAAGCCTGAGACTATGGAGAAACAAGGTAGATTGAATACCTGCCCTTGCTAGTTTGGAGGCTGTTACTTCGAATCTTTAAGCAAGGCATAAAGAAACTTCTTGGGCATACAGGAATTTGTGTGCAAACCTCTGCTCCTATGTAGGCCTTAAGTCAGGGGGGTTTTGCTGGAAACTTTTAGAAGAAATTTTCAGGCTGGATTTCTCAAAAGCCTTTCATGAGCCCAGGTTTCATCTGTGCCATTAGATACCTGTATGCATTGGTTAAATTCCTCTTCTCTTGAGGTCCCTGAGCACATTTCCATTCACGGACCCGTCAGTCAGTAACCTTCGTCACTTACCACACAGATCAGGAAAGGTTACTGATGGTTATCTGGCCAGTTTTCCAAAAGGTTTTTTTATTGGCCTTATAAAGTCAACCTTAATTCCTTAACACAGTCTGGACATCTCTGGAAATGCCATTCCAGCCAGAGCCTTGGTCAAGTTAGGCCCACAACCAACCCAGCCATATGGGATTCTGCCTCAGTTTCTCACAATTATGCCTGCACAAAGTCTTTTCATTGCTCTCTCTGAAATGGCTATTTTGGCCAGAAGAATATAGGCACTTCGCCTATATAAACATGAGTTTTCAAACTGGTTGGGTAACTAGGAGTACAATTGCTAGATCTTGTGATAAGATCATAATTAGGTGTTGAAAGAAACAGCCAAACTGTTTTGTAAAGTGGCTGTGTCCTTTTGCCCTCCCACTCACAATGCAAAAAGACTCCTATTGCTGTAAACACTCCCTAGCGTTTGGTGTTGTCAATGTTTATATTTTACTTGTTCTAATAAGTGTGTGGTAGGTTCTCGTTGTTTTAATTTGCAATTTCTAATGATGCTGAACATCTTTTTACATGCTTATTTGCTATTTTGATTTTTTGCCCATTTAAATGGGGCTGCTTGTTTTCTAATTGGTAAGTTTTAATATTTGATTTTTATTTTGGATACAAGACTTTTAACCAGATATGTGTTTTATGAACATTTTCTCCCAGGATGTGGCTTGCCTTTTCATCTTCTTAACAGTGTTTTTCACAGAAGTTTTTATTTTAATTAAGTCCAACTTACATTTTTCTTTAATAGATTGTGCTTTCGATATTGTATCTAAAAATTTATTGCCAAGCTCAGGGTCACTTTTCTTTTATGTTTTCTTCTAGAAGTTGTATAGTTCTATATCTTACTTTTAAGTGTATCATCCATTTTGACTTAACTTTTATGAAAGGTGTAAGCTCTGTCTTCTAGTTGTTTTTTGCCAATGGACACAAATTGTACAGCACTATTTGTTGAATAAACTATATTCACCATTGAAATGCCTTTCTGTTTTTGTCTAAGATCAGTTAACTACATTTATAAGGATTTATGTCTGTTCCACTGATCTACGTCTTCATTCTTTCAACAGTACCCTACTATCTTAATCACTATAGCTGTATATTGAGTCTTGAAGTTGGGTACTGCCAGTCCTCTAATTTTGTTCTATAATTTTTGGATACTATAGATCTTTTGCTTCTCCATATAAACTTCTTAATCAGTTTGTTAATATCCAAAAAATAGCTTGCTAAGATTTTTATTGCGATTGCATTGGATAGGTAGGTGAGTTGAGAAGAATTGTTATCTTAACAATATTAAGTCTTTCAATACATAAACATGGAATATCCTATATATTTAGATCTCCTTTGATTTCTTTCATTAGTATTCTGTAGTTTCTTACATATTGATACATACATACTGCATATTTCATTAGATTTATACTGAAGAATTTCAATCTTTTGTTACCATTTTAAGTGGTATTGTGTTAATTTCAAATTACAATTGTCCATTTTGTCCACAAATGAATGCAGTTGATTTTTGTATATTAAAATTTGCATTCTGAGACCTGATTATTTGTTCTAGGTTTTTATTTTTGTTAATTCTTTCAAAATTTCTACATAGACATTCATGTCACCTGGAAAAATGGGATTTTCTTTATTTCCAATTTGTCCATATGATGTTGAATAGGAGTGGGGAGAGGAAATGTCTTAGCCTTTCCCTAGTCAAAAGGAAAGTTTCTCCAGTTTCTTATCATTAAGTATGATCTTACCTATAGGTTTTTGGGAGATTTTTTAAATCACATTGAGGAAGTTTCTCTCAATTTCTAGTTTGTTGAGAGATTACACAGTGAATAGATGTTGGGTTTGGTCAAGTGCTTTTTCTGTATGGATTGATGTTATCATATAGATTTTCTTCTTTAGTGTGTTGGTGTGCATTACATAAATTTTCAAGGTAGTTTAGTAATTGGTGACTTTAAAATGCTAAAACAGCATTGTGTATCTAACATAAACTCCTCTCAGTGTTAATATAAAATTATTTTATGCATTATTGGATATAGTTTGCTAATATTTTGTTAAGGGCTTTTGTGTCTGTATTGGTCTCTAATTTTCCATGTCTGCCTTTATCTGCTTTGAGTGTTCAGGTAATGCTGCCCTCAAAGAATGAAGTATTCCCTCTGATTCTAATTTCTGAAATAAATTATGGAAAATTAGTATCATTTCTTTCTAAAATACTTGGTAGAAACCACCAACAAAGCTATCTGGGCTAGGTTATGAAAGTTGTTATTTATTGATTTGATATTTTTAATACATATAGACTGATTTGGATCATTTATTTCTCACTTTTTGAGCTTTTTTTTTTTTTCCAGTTGTTGGCCAGGGCCAGGTTTGAACCCACCACTCTGGTATATGGGGCCAGTACCCCACTCCCTTGAGCCACAGGTGCTACCCAAACTTTTATTTTTTATATCTTTTTAAGGAATTGGTCAGTTTCATCTAATTATCAAATGTGTGATTATAAAGTTGTTTATAGTATTTCTTTATGATCCTTTTGATGGCATTAATAGTAATGGCCTCTCCTTTATTTCTGATAGTAACAATTTGTGTCTAGTCTCCTTTTTATTTGGTTAGCCTGACTAGAAGTTTGGCATCTTAATTATATTTTCAAAGAAGCAGCTTTCATTTTATTGATTTTGTCTATTATTTTACTGCATTTGATTTCTTTAATTTCTGCTCTATTTTTTATTATTTATTTCTTCTGATTTCCTTTGGCTTAGGTACCTCTTCTTTAGTTTCCAAAGGTAGAAACTTAGGACTATTTATTTGGAATTTTTCTTTTCAAACATGTCAATAGGATGCTGTAAGTTTCTATGCACTGCTTGCATTGCATCCCCCATATTTTAGTGTTTCATATTCATTTTCATTTACTTCAAATTTTAATCATTTTTTCTTGAGTTCTCTTCTTTAATCTATGTGTTATTTATAAGTGTATTATTTAATGTCCAAATATTTAGGACTCTTCAAACTATCTTTCAGTTAGTGATTTTTATGCTAATTCTATTTAGGGCTAAGACCATACTCTATATGATTTCTACTCTTTTAAATTTGTTAAAATAATATTATAGCTCAGAATGTAGTCAATCCTGGCAAATTTTCCATGCGAGCTTAAGAAGAATACGTATTCTGTTGCTATAAAGAACTCAATAAATATCAGTTAGATCAAGTTAATTGATACTACTATTTGGGTTAACTCTATCCTTACTGATTTTGTGCCTGTTTGACCTACCAGTTAGTATAAGGGGGGGTATATCTAGCTATTGTAGTGGATTTGTCTGTTGCTTCTTATAGTCTTCATCAGTTTCTTCTTGAGGATGTTATGTAGTGGCTATAGTTTGAATATTGTGCCCCAATGATGGAAGTAGGGCAGAATGGGAAGATCAACATCAGATTTGGAGAGGTCAAATTTTGAACAGCTTAGTGCCATCCTTATAGTAATGAGTGTGTTTTCACTGTATTAGTACCCACAGGAACTGGCTATTAAAAAGAGCCTGGCACCTCCGTTCATTTTCTCTCACACTTTCTCTCTCCCCATGTGATCTCTGCACATGCCAGCTCCCCTTTGCCTTCCACCATGAGTGGAAGCAGTCTGAGGCCCTCACCAGAAGCCTGAGCAGGTCCTACCACCAGGCTTCTTTTACAGCCTGCAGAACTGTAAGCCAAATAAAACTCTTTTTAAAAATAAGTCACCTAGCCTCACATATTCCTTGATAGTAACAACAAATGAACTAATATGTAAAAATTCATATTATCTTAGTATCTGTAGTATTAATAATTCCTTGTTTGAAACATTCATAGATCCTACTGCTGGATGGATTACTTGGATTTCAACTTCTTCTATCAGATCACCTGTTCCTTCCTTCCATAAAGCAGAAGCAGAAATAAGGAGAAGTTAGAGAGTCTATACAGAGTATAAGAACTGCCTAGGATCATATTGGCTCCAATTGAAAGGAAGGTGTTAAATATTTACTCTAACAAAGAATAAAACCAATCTGTGCCCCCAACCAACCTTTCATGGTTAGAAGCTGTTGTTATAATTTATTTTATATGGAGAATGTTTTTTTCCTTGTCTCTTTTACAAATTACTTCATTAAGAATGTTCTTGAGAAAGTCACTTGTGAAAGAGTCTCTATCTCAAATATAAGACAAATTTTCTTGAAAAGAGACTTAGATTAGTTTTATGGTAATAGGACATAGCACTAAGTAGAGAAAAAAAAATCTAAAATAGTAAACAACTTAAAGTAACAACTTTGGGGAAAGAATATAGAATAAGCAATACATTTTTTATAATTTTCAAAACAAAATTTTATTTATTTTTCATTAGAAAAAATGTACAAGTTAAAAATTAAGCAACTTTTAAAAGCATAAAATACTGGGCATAGTTCCAAATATTTTTGGAAATGGTCAAATATTTTACAAAATGTTTCAGATACATTGTCTTCACCTAGTTAGACTGCCTTGTTTGGTATTCTCAAGGATCCTGCAAGATGGATATTATTGTTAAATCCTCTCACAGATATTGTATCCGTGGATCAGAAGAAACAGGGGTTTTACCCAGTGTCACATCTAGGAAGTGGCAATAATTGATTTCATTCCTTGTCTTTTAGGTTCCCATTCCCTCATTTTTGTATTAAATTATTCTATTTCGATGGATCATTAGAGGTCACATGGTTTGAGGAAGCTTTGAAAACAAAACAATAAATATAGTGACATTTAATTAAATGAATGCATAGTCAATCTAAACTATTTAGAAATAAAATTCACTATCTTCTTTTCCTCCAGATGACTGGGATTTCCTGTATCACTGCTCATACTATGCCTCTCACTTGAATTTGTTTATCTCCATTGCTACCTATTCTCCTCAAGTCTCTTCTTTGCCTTGAGGCTTTTCCCTAGCATTTTTTAAATAATGATATAAAATTGAAAAAGTCCCAAGTATGTCATTAAATAAAGTTATGGAACTCATTCAATATCCATTTATGATAAAAACTTCTCATAAAAATAGGAAGAAAGAAGAACTTCCTCAGTTGATAAAGAGCATTTGCAGAAAAGAAAAATTAGCAAATCATATACTTGGTATATGTTATCTAGAATATACAAGGAAGTCTCAAAAGTAAATAATTTTTAACCACCAAATTCAAAGTAAATAGTTGAATTAAACATAGGCAAAAGACATGAAAACACATTTACCAAAGAATATTTTCAAATGGCAAATATACACATACAAAAATGTTCAACATTATTAATCATTATGGAAATGCAAAGCAAAACCACAATGAGGAATCAGTACATAGCTATCAGAGAAAGTGGCTACAGTAAAATATGATGGCAAGACCAAATGCCAGCAAGGAAGTGGAAAACCTAGATCACTCACACCTTGCTGATGGGCATGTAAAATGCTTCAGCCATTCAGTTTTGAAGTTTATTAAACTAAACATGAAACCACCATGCGACCCAGCAATTGTATACATGAGTATTTATCCCAGAAAAATGAAAACACATTCATGTAAAAACCTGCATACTAATGTTTATTGTAGCTTTATTCATAATAGCCAAAACTGGAAACAACCCAGATGGTGGATGATTAAACAAACTGTGCTAAATCCATCTAAGGAATACTACTCAGCCATAAAAAAGAATGGAAATGTCTGTGTCTTAACTATATCACTTTCAATATGCTAGTTGCGATATTTTGCTATAGTTCTGCAAAATGTTAACATTGGGGAAACTACATACAAAGCATATAGAATCTATGTTTGTTTAAAATATAATTAGCCTTTGAATCTACAATTATTTCAAAATTTATAAAAAGGTTTTTTTAAATTATGAAACTATTATACAAGGAATACTATGTAGCCAACTCTCTTTATCTAAACTCCTGAAATGTTAAGTAGACCTAACTTAATCTGTCAAGTTTTTACTTGTTATCATGTGTTCTAGTCTTAGAATCCCAATTATAATACTGTATATACTTTAAGAGGGGCCACATGAAGTTGTGAGTAGCACAGTCCTAGTACTTGGTAAGCATTCAATAAATAATCTATGACATTTCATATATATATATGCTCTAACAATCCCTTGGTTTACCAGCTTAGAAAACCTAAAACCTATAACTACAAACTTATTTACACTCAATTCCTTTAGCACAGTGGTTCTCAAAATTTAGCATTTTTCCAGCCCTGCGACATTTGCTAAGTTACATTATTGACTTCTACCTTCTCCTTAAAATTCTCTTTTTCCTTGACTTCTGTGACACAATATTCTCTTTATTCTCCTAGTCCTTTCATCTACCATATGACTCACCCTCTGATACTTCATCTTTCCAAACTCTAGGTATATATGTTACCTAAATTTGTTTGTTTGACTTGTTTATTTTTCTTCTCATTCATGTCATTGATAAACTCAACCATGATTCTAACTTTTTATAAATGAGTATATCTTTGCAAGTGGCTTCCCAATTCTCATTCTAGGCCACACTTAGACTCCTAACCTCTTATTTCTATCTATCTGATAAACGTTGTCATCTTAACTTCCCTGTGCACTTCTAATTCAACATTCTCCAACAAAATACATGATCTGTTTTCATCTTGTTACCTGTATCTACTTTTGCTTTATGCTCCCTATTTCTTATAAGGGACCCCATCAGCATCAATAACATAAACTCAGTTTTGATAGTGATCAAGAACACTTTTAAACTTTGCCCCCAGGAAAATGGAAATCTCTTTTCTGTCCTAGAATTGTCTTCCCTCCCATGGCTTCCTCTGTAGTTTCTGTACAGATTATAAACATAGGCTTTAGCGATACTTACCTTTGATTTCAAGACAAACCTATATTTCTTCCCACTTGTATTGGATACTCCTAAGGCCCCACCTTATATGAGCTTATATGAGCTCACCTACTTACTACTATTGCTATAGAAAATAGCTGCACAAAGATATAACCTGACAGTACCTTAAGTCAATTTCACCATATATCTCTTACCTCCTCAGGTTCCTAGACCTCGTGTGCTTTCAACTCTTGATCTGGGGTTTCCAAATCTCATGGCCCTGCCTACAGAACCTGCTTAACCATTTTCACACAAGTATATGGGACAACTCTTGACCAATAGAGAATGAGAATTGGGAACTTATGGGTAAAAGCCTCTCTTTGCCCAGAAGTCAGACATTTCCAAGGGCATATTCTCTTTGGATCCTCAGAAACTCCCCAAGAGGATCTGATTAAGTCCCAGTTTCCAAGCCTAATAACCTGCTTAGTAAAACAACCTTGAATTGACATTTCTTCCTTTCTGGTTTCACTAATTATCACTATTTCACTATTAACACAGTTATATTCTTTCAGGATTGCTTCCAAAAATAAGCTACTTGAATTCTAGCTTTTGTCATGGGAGGCTAGGCTAAGAATCATTGTTTGAAATGCAAGGTAAGCCACTTGGATTTTATTTATACGTAAAGAAGAGTCATTGAAAGTTTAACAGCTGTAATTTAGGAGGATCAATACATTTCCATGGTGTAGAATAAACTGAGTTATGAAAATTAGGAGGATTTTGTATTCAGATATGGATCAGAAGAAATTAAACTATTGTATAAAAATATTGGGATGATCATAGGAAATTATGCAGGATTTAGAATATGATCTGATATTGCTGGGGTAGGTTGGCAGATTGAAAAGGCAGGAGACAAAGATATCTTTGCAGCAGCTTTAAGCCTGGATGTTATGGGCTGAATTGTGTCTATGTTCCTGTTCTCCATCCAGATTCACATTGTAGTTCTAATCTCCAGGACCTTAGAATATAATTTTATTTGGAAATATGGCTATGGAAACTATAATTAATTAATAGTGAAGTTAAAATGATTTCATACAGCAATAGGGTGGGCCCCTAATCCAATATTTTTGGTGTCCTTATAAAAAGAAGAAATTTGGACATAGATAACACACAGGGAAGCCACCACATGAAGATGAAGGTGGAACTTGGGGATAATGTTTTTCAAGCCAAAGAATGCTTAACGTCACCCACCAAAAGCTACAAGAAATGCATGGAACAAATTTCTCCCTCACCGCCCTCAGAAAGAACCAAACCTACTGACACCTTGATCTTAACCTCTAGTGTAGCCTCTAGAACTATGAAACAATACATTTCTGTTGGTTAAGACACCTCACCTAGTTTGTGAAACTTTGTTACAGCAGCCCTGGGAAACTAATTTACTAGATAACTAAATGTCATTAACAGACATAAGGAAGGAAACCAAGAGTGAGAGCCCAATTGATGTGAAGAGAAAAGTAGAGACTGAGGACAGTGTTTTAGTTTGGGGCATAACCGATTTATTAAAAGGGACACGTAAGAGACATGAGTGCAAATTGAAATTTTTATGTGATAGGCAAGAAACATTGTCCCCATTAATTTAGTTGGAAAGCATTATGTGAAAAGGGCAGAACTTATCCTCTGCATGTAACTAATGAATCTACACTTGAAAAAGCATGCTCATTCCCTTAAGCCTTAGATGGATAGAGAAGAACCAATTAGGTAAATTGGGTGAAATTCAGATAAGGAATTTATGAGAATGGAGGCTTGGCTTTGAGTAAAGATGAAAGGAAAGAAATGTACTTAGCTAGACTAAATGATGATTAAGCGGAATTTGATGACAAGGGACACATTTTAAAAGTGAAGTTTCAAAATGAAAAAAGTGATGAAAAGAAAAAAATGCATGCAGTGTATCCATTCTATTATAAAAATAGGAAAATATTTTTGTAATATGGAGGAAGAAGAGAACTTTATTGAAATGACAACCCAAACACTGTGAGAATAGCATAAACAAATCAGATAATAGAAACATTTTAGAGCACAAACTAAATAATTGCATTGAAAAACTAAAGGGGAAATGAAAATAGGAAAATATTGTATAATATATGACGGATAGAGGATTAATATCCAAAATGTATAAAGTACTTCTATTTTAAAAAGTGATTAATTTTAGGAATAAATAGGAAAATTACACAAAAAGATGATATATTAAGATAGACATATAAATTACTAACAATCAGTTGAAACTATGCTCAAAGTCATTAACTACCAAAAGACACAAATTAAAAATATATTTTTCTTATTAGGATTGAAAAGTTTTTGAAGATCTAAAATAAGGAAAGTTGGTGAAGGGACAGGGAAGCTGGTTCTCTTGTGTACTACTTAGGGGATTAGAAGAGGTCTAGCCTCTGTTAAGCCAATTTCAAAATGATTTTTTAAAGATTTAAAAATATATAATTCAGCCAATCAATTGCAGAGATTTACCCTACAGGAAACTCTCAAAAATTCGTAAAGAAATACGTACTGTAATATTTTACTGTACAACTGATTAGGTGGCAAAAAATTTGAAGCAACCTATATTATTTTATAATCAGACTTTTTCACAAAAGAATACAAGAATTACTATTTTTTAAAAAAAACATGAAACAAAACCAAAATTAAGGAGGCAGATGCTCCAGGAGTGACTTGTTAAAAAATTGGGGAGGAACACCAACTGAGATAATGCTTACAGTGGTTTTTTAACCTTCCTAAGGCCGTGATGTATTTTTATTGTTACAAAGGGGTTGCGACCCACAGGTTGAGAACCATTGGCTTATAGGTTGTGATGCATGTGACAAGTGTGAAATTCCACCTCATTAGTATTTTTTTTAAAAGATAAATTCATGATGAAATTTTAGCTTGACTAAATTAGGTTCAATATAACTTTGGATTTTATGCATTTAACAGAGTATTGACTGAACATATGTGATACAAAATAATTTATCATTTTTCCATTTGAGTTAGGTGCTAAAATGCTGATGTATGGGAAGCAAATTACTTACCTATTAGCAAGGTTTGCAAAAGGCTTTCATTTCATTTCAATAAGGCTGTGACTATTTTCTAATGTTATATGCTATGGTCCTTAGGAAATAATAAAATTTCATTTTGCGAAAAAGAAAGCCAATAAGAGAAAGCAAGCTATTATCAGGTGAGGCTGCTCCTTAAACAATATAATGTTATGTTAGTTAATAAGACTTCAGATCCTGGGAAAAGATCCATATTATTTGTAGCTTAGCTATTGTCCAGCACTTGGCCTTCCTTCCCTGACTTCTGGGGAAAGGCCCTTTTATTCTTGGCCAAGATTGGACAGTCATAGCACTTCATTTTCCTAATTATGGTAATTAGTTAAGCCTTGAGATAATCAGAATTTATTTCAGACTGTGTTCCTCAGAAGTGGTTCTTGAAATGAGGTATGGTGTTAAAGTGATTAAAAAGTATCCCCAAGAAAAATCTAGAAGAAAGGTGAGGCAGAGGGAAGTGGTACAGGGCGGGAGAGAATTGTCATGCAGAGGTGCTGTGTCAAGAAGGGTCTTACAAAGGGTACTGACTCAGAGGACTGGCAGGTCTGCAGCATACAGTGGCACTTGCAACTATGATGTATCACAGTGAAAGGATCCAGAGCAAAAGCAGCAAAGAGAAAGGGTGTGTAGAGCGAAGTTCAAAGGAAACAAGACAAGCTCTTAATGGTCCTCTCCCAGTGAAGTTACTTAATTCCTCCAGGAAACAAATTGAGACAATTTATGAAATATTGCCAAAACGGGGGTGCTTATCAAGGTTCAGTGGTTAGGGTTTTTATCCGAGGGCCAGTCATTCTGTAGAGACCCTCTGCCTAGCATGTACAAAATTTCAGGCTCCCAAAAGGAAAACAGGTGTTCAGCATAAATAACATTGTTTATAACAAACAGTTTAGGCAGTGATTTTTTTTTTTTATTATTATCAGAGAATGATGAAAATCCAAGTCCCAGAAGCCAGCCAAGGGCCAGCCTTGCAAGCAAGTCTTACTAAGGCTAGCAGGGGTTTTTGCCTACATACCAGAGCAGAACTCTGAGAACTATGTAGGCTGCTCCTCACTTTGGGTGATGAAGTAAGAGGGTATTTCCACACCTGTTAGCTATTGTGTGAAGGCTACCTGCCAGGCACTTCTAGCAATCTCTGTGTGCCTCACCCTCGTTCCAGCTGCCTGAGGGTGAGTCCTCCAACAGAGAGATGCAGGTGTTGGTTGGTGGGAGCAAAAGCTCTCTGGGAGAGCTTGTGAGCTTGTAACTCAACCAACCTTGAGGGAATACGGGTGAAGTGCTGACAGCATTTGTACAGCCATCCTTCCTGGATTTTTGAACACTGAACTGGGGATACACAAATATCCTCTTGGGTTGAGTGGGCATAATGTGAGCCTAAAGCCATGGGTAGCTATATATATTTTCCAACCTTGTAGACTCTTGCAGTGGCTGAAAATGAAATCTTCAGTCAGAGAACAGGTAAGAGACAGGGATAGAAAATCCTGACAGCATTTAAGTCTCACTTGAAACTTTTCCTAGTATCAGCTCTACCAGTACTCCTTTTATTTTGACCAATGTACGCCCCCTTTTTTGTCTCTGCTGATTTAATTGAGCCTTTTGTGACTTGCAACCCTCAATGAGACCCCTGACCAATATGCCATGCACATTATCTACTGAATCTAGTAGATCATAGATATCCAACTCAAAGATATCTGGTGGTAAATTATCTTTCTTCTTGAAGGTTACAAGTTGAATTAAGAAATTTAGGCCACCTGAGGTATTTCCTAAAACAGATTTTGACAGACTATGACCAAATCCACCATCCCTTCCACCCTGCTCCCTACCCAGTCTGTTTTTGTACAACTCACAAGCTAAGAATAGTTTTTACATTTTTACATGATTGGGAAAAAAATAAAAGGGAGAATATTTTCTGACACACAGAATCATATGAAATTCAAATTTCAGTATTAATAAATAAAGTTTTTAATTTCATGAATAAAATATGTGCAGAAATTTGTTTTCTCTCTTGTTATATAAGTACCTACATAATATGCTTGATTTTGCCTCTTGGCCAACAAAACCTGAAATATTTATAATCTGGACCCTTTCAAAGTATGCTTGCTAATCCCCACCCTAGAACAATGAGAATGGAAAATAAGCCCTTTTTGAGGGAAGGCACTACATTGCATTATTACTGTTGTTAGTAATCATGTATAATAACACTTAGAAAAATTCTCTGTAAATAAAAAAAATACAAGAGGCTGAATTGACAAAGATGGCATATAGAATCAAATCTAAGATTCTGACAGCTCCAATGTCAGAGAGTCTCTTGTGCCAATTAGCCCATATTGTAAGAGCATTTCTGAGAACTGAACTTCTCGGCCATCATATCCCAGTGTGCATAGTTTTTACCATGATAATCAGGTAACATTTTGTCCAGCTGTTGCAGGGAATGGGTGATGTAAGCAAAAACAGAAAAGAAGGTGAAAAATAAAGTGTATTCTTGGACCTTAAAAATCTCTGGACAAATGTGACCATTTGTGTGGCACTCCCTTGTGGTTTTTATTTTTGTCACCCTGAGAGTTGTACTTAGGAGTAAGGCAGAGAAAATGTGGGAGAAGGCCCTAGAAAGGTATGGAGGGGGTACCAAGGAAATTTATTTCACTTCATAGTTTTATCTAGGGACTAGACTTCTTTATATATCTATGAAATTCATCCTGCTTCATAAAATTAGAAAAGCAATGGGAATATAGTGTTCTCTTAATTTTGATGCTGAAGATACTTTGATGGATAAGGAGTGTCATGGAATCATTTATGTTCGATCATATAGATTTTTATGGTTGCTTTATGTCCTCTATACCATGGAGTATTATTCAGCCATAAAAAAGATGGTAACTTCACATCTTTTGTATTAATATGGATGGAGTTGAAATACAGTCTTCTCAGTAAAGTATTACAAGAATGGAAAAGCAAATAGTAATATACTCCATACTAATATGAAGCTAAAAGATGATCTAATTTATGCCCATGTAGGAGAAAAACTCATTTCAATTCAAGTTGGGGCAAAGGGGCACAGAGGAGGGGAGAGGGAAGAGGGAGGTTTGGGGTATGCCCACTGAGTGGGCACAATGTAGGTGTATGTGGTACACCATTAGGGTGAGGAACATAACTACAAGAGAAACTCTATCTAACAAATTTGAATAATGTGACTTGGTTGTTTGTACCCTCACATTAACCTGCAATTTAAAAAAAGAAAGAAAGAAAGAAAGAAAGAAAGAAAGAAAGAAAGAAAGAAAGAAAGAAAGAAGGAAGGAAGGAAGGAAGGAAGGAAGGAAGGAAGGAAGGAAGGAAGGAAGGAAGGAAGGAAGGGGGGAGGGAAGGAAGGAAGGAAGGAAAGAAGGAAAGAAGGAAAGAAGGAAAGGAAGGGAAAGGAAAGAAAGAAAGAAAGAAAGAAAGAGAAAGAGAGAGAGAGAGAGAAAGAAAGAAAGAAAGAAAGAAAGAGAAAGAAAGAAAGAGAGAGAGAGAGAAAGAAAGAAAGAAAGAAAGAAAGAAAGAAAGAAAGAAAGAAAGAAAGAAAGAAAGAAAGAAAGAAAGAAAGAAAGAAAGAAAGAAAGAAAGAAAGAAAGAAAGAAAG
>CAUYQV010195293.1:0-58911 GCA_963574575.1 Galagoides demidoff
CATAAACAAGTGATAGAAAAATATCTATCCATTACTTACCAGATTCAAATCGTGTTTTTAATTTCTGAGAATAGATTAACCATCTTCAATTGTTCCCTGATGTCCACTTAACATAACTAAAACCCCTGTATCTTTTCCTCAGTTACCTTTAAACTGTGACTGAATTGAACAATTTTGGTTTTAACATTTAATGTCCATCTACTTACAACTTTATCCAAAATATATCAGTTTCCTGTTAGTGGAAATGTAAATTAGTACAACTAAATTAACAAAATGGAAGCTCTTCAAAAAATTGAAAATAGAACTACCATAGAATCCAGCAATTCTACTGCCGACATATGAGAAAATAAAGAAAATTCCCTGTTTATTGAAGAACAAGTCACAGTAGGCAAGATACAGAATCAATCTAAGTGCCCACAAAGAGATGACTAGGTAAATAAAATGTGGCACAAACCTTGCTACACAATGAAGTGTTACCCTTTGCAACAACATGGATGGAACTGAAGGACTTTATGCTGAGTTTAATAAGCCAGGCAAAGAAGGACAAACATCATATGTTCTCAGTCATATGTCAAAGCTAAAAAGAAATTGATCTTTTGGAGATATAGAGTAGAATGGGGCTACCAGACAAAGGGAATAGTAGTAGAGAAGGGAGGATAAAGAGGTTTGGTAATGAACTCAGATATACAGTAAGATAGAAAGGATCATAATGTCTAGTGTTTAGTAAAAAACAATAATTTTGGTTAACAATATTTTAGTATATATTTCAAAATAACTGGAGGACTGGAATTGGAATGTTCCTAACAAAAAGAAATGATAAATATTTGAGGTAGCAAATATCACATTTGATTTTATCATACTCACTGTATATTTGTATCAAAATGTCACTTGTACCACATAAATATGTTCAACTATTACGTCTCTGTAAAATTTTGAAAGTCCATTTCAAAAGACCAGTCTACTGTGTACTGAAACATGCATTTTAGTGGTTTTCTATTTTCACCACTATGAAAATGGCCCTGTTCTTCCATTTACCCATCCATTCATTCATTTAGGAAACTCATACTAAACATGGACATATCATGTGTCTTATCTTCATCGTAAAAAGATAAGACCCTAACACTCATCATAGAATTCTGCTTCCTCATATCCTCCCTTCTACCTAAATACCTTGATTTCACCTTTAGTATAGTTTTTGTGGACATAAATGTCAATTCAAAAACATCGCTTTTGGGTTTACTGCACACACAGTCTAAACTGCCATGAATTAATCATAAATATGTAACATTTTGAGTTGTATTTTGGCAAATTTGGATTAAATATACTTTCCACTTTATTTGCTTACCCTATCTAAATCATAGTTTTTAAAATCTAAAATTAAATATAACTTCTTCTTATAATCTAATAGCAATTATATCATAGTATCTTACATATAGCAAATAATCAATGGTATTCTCTTAGGAATTTTAGATGCAAAGCAATAGAAAATGACTCTGTTACTAAAGCATTAAAACTAAAGTTATTAAAATAATCTTAATAAGTTAATACTTTAGTGGGGTAGCTTCAGATCCAAGTTTAGCAAACAGGATGGAAAACATTTTTTCTAAAAAGGATAATTTTAACTCAACTTGACAAACTGGCCCTAGAACCAGACAACACAACTGCACCAATGTTTATGAGGTAGATGTTAAGTACCAACACAAAAAGTGCAAGATGTAGCCACAGTTTGGAGGAAAGTAAGAAAATCTCTAGGATTTTTGGGTTTATCAAGTGGGCATGCCGATGGCCCTGGGCAGTGAACACCAGCACTGATGCTCTGCCAGCTGCTCTTGGAAACTGGCTGCTGCTGCAGCTACTGTCTATGCATGTTTTCTTTTTGTAATAAAATTAAAAGTTGTGCCAATTGCTTTTCTGAACCTTGATCTGCTTCCAACATCCTGGCTCCACGTAAACTCAAAAATTAAATGTCTAATTTTTTTTTAAAATTTCTATAGTGCAAGTTATCTCTCGAACTGATCAAAAAATAGATAAAATTGTAAATATATGAAAGCGTTCTTTACTCAGGGACAAATGACCAATGTTCATTAGCATTGTGGGTAGCACTGATGGTCTCCTTTACCTTTCGTGAATCTGTATTACTGTTCAGAATTATCTTGGATAGTTTGCTATTAAGTGCTGCTAAAAAATCCCAAAAAGAGTAAAAAAAAAATTACAAAAAAAAGTATTACTAAAAAAAGTATTACTAAAAATTCTTTCTGAAATCTATCTCCATTGTGAGAAGATACACTTTCTCAATTTACTAACATACTAGCCCTAAATTAAATAAGTTACGCTTTTAAATAGTCTAATAGCAAAAAATATTATCAACTTCCTGGATAACATCTACAAAATAATGTATAGCTAATATACTTAGCGCTGTGAAACTAAGCTCAGAAACAAGGCAGGCATTCCCTTCACCACCTCTTTTCAACATTATACAGAAAGCTCTATCTAATGAAGCAGCTCAAGACAATGAAAGAAAATATATTCTTTTCAGAATGAGAAGAAGGAAATTGTCTTTGTTCACATATTACAGGATTATTTATGTAGAAAATTTTTAAAAATCAGGAACAATGAAAAAGTGGAACCAATAATAGAGTATTACAAAGTCGTAGGATACAAGGTTAATATGCAAAAAGCAAAAGCTTTCCCATAATATATCAATGAGAAGAATTCAAAATTAAAAATGCAATACCATATATATAGCACCAAAAACTGATATCCATAGGTAAAAAATGTGTAAAAATTTTACAAAATGTGTAAAATATTTATGTGAGGAAAACTATACAACTTTTATAGAAGTCAAAGAAAATCTACAATGGGGGGATTATTTTATGCTCAAGGAAAAGAATACTCAATGTTGTCCAAATTTCAGATATTCCAACTTGATGAATAAATTCAAAACAATCACCATCAAAATGCCAGCAAATTAATTTATGGACTTCAACAATCTAATGTTAAAAGCAAAGGACTTAGTGAACAAGATACTGGAGAAGAGAGTCTGAGGACTGGCACAAATGGACATACCCTCATATTACCCAACATGGCCAAATGGCTATTATTCTTAGAATAACTTGGTTTTACACTTCTGTGCTATTGAGTGTTTCTTTCATACAACTATAATAAAATGAGCATCTGAATAGCCAATTAATTTATTATAGGTAAATAATAATTCATTTTTAAAAAATGTTCTCCCACTGTCTTATTGTAATATATGACAAGTTGATTTCTATTAGTTTTATTTTTTCTTAATGTCATCATAATAGGAGGGTACAATCAACCAGGCCATAATTTTTAATTTTGTTAAGTAGAGTCCCTATTGTAGTTGTGTCGCCATTCACCCCTACATTATCCCCAATAAGTAGGAGCATATCTATCCCCCTCTCTCCCCACGCCACCCTCTCTCATTCTCCTTCCATTCCAACTTGAATTGAAATGAGTTTTTCCCCTCCCTGGGCATAAATTAGATCATCTACTAGCTTCATTTTATTAGAATTGAGTACATTGGATAATTGTTTTTCCATTCTTGTGATGCTTTACCAAAAAGAATATATTTCAACTCATCCAGGTAAATATAAAAAATGTAAAATCACCACCTTTTAATGGCTGAATAGTATTCCCTGGTATATACCACGTCTTATTTATCCATTTCTGGGTTGGTGGGCATTTAAGTTGTTTATGCATTTTGGAGATTGTAAATTGAGCTGCGATAAACAGTCTAGTGCAAGTGTCCTTATGATAAAAAGTTTTTTTTTTTTTTTTCTTCTTCTGGAGAGATGCCTGGTAGTGGGATTGTGGGATGAAATGAGAGGTCTGATTTGAGTTCTTTGAGAATTCTCCATACTTCCTTCCAAAAAGGTTGCATTAGTTGGCAGTCCCACCAGCAGTGTAAAAGTGTTCCCTTCTCTCCACATCTTCACCAGCATCTGCAGCTTTAAGACTTTGTGATGTGGGCTATTCTTACTTAGGTAAGGTGATATCCCAGGGTGGTTTTGATTTGCATTTCTTTCATGATCAGGAACAATAAGCATTTTTTCAAAGGTTTGTTAGTCATTTGTGTACCTTCAGGAGAGTAGGTTCTGTTCATGTCTCTTGTCCAGTGGTAGATGGGATTGTTTATTCTTTTCTTGTTGATTAATCTGAGTTCTCTGTAGATTCTGGTTATCAACACTTTGTCAGATTCATGCCTTGCAAATATCTTTTCCCATTCTGAAGATTATGTTTTTGCTTTGTTTCTTGTTCTTACCTCTGCAGAAGCTTTTCGGTTGAATTAAATCCCATTTGTTAATTTTTGTTGTTGTTCCAATGGCCATTGAAATCTTTGTCATAAAATCTTTCCCCAGTCCAACATCATTTAGAGTTTATTCCACACTTTCTTCTGAGAGGTTTATAATTTTGTATCTTAGATTTAATCTTTTATCGATCTTGAATCAATTTTGTAAGTGGTGAAAGATGTGGGTCTAGTTTCAGTCTTTTACATGTGGTTATCCAGTTCTCTCAGCACCATTTGTTGAATGGGAATAATTTTCCCTAGTGTATTATTTTGTTTTGTTTATCAAATATCAGATGGCAAATAGAGACTGGTTTCATCTCTTGGTTTTCTATTCTGTTCCTTATGTCTATTTCTGTGCCAATGCCATGCTGTTTTGATTACTGTGGACTTTTAATATACCCTGGAGTCTGGTAAGGTGATGCTCTGGCTTTCTTTTTATTACTAAGATTAGCCTTAGCTATACAGTTTTTTTGTGGTGCCATAAAAAATTAAGTACTATTTTTTCCAGTTCTTCAAAATATGATGCTGATATTTTAATGAGGATTTCATTGAATCTGTAGGTTGCTTTGCATAGAAATAGGCATTTTGACAATGTTGATTCTTTTCAACCAAGAGCATGGGATGTTCTACCATTTGCTAATGTCTTCTACTATTTCATTTCTTAGGGTTTCATTATGCTCTTTGTAGAAGACCTTCACCTCTTTAGTTAAGTATATTCCTAAGTATTTAATTTAATTTGAAGCCACCTTGAAGGGAATTGTGTTCCTAATTTATTTCTCAACTTGGTTGTTACTGGCTTATACAAAGGCTACTGATTTGTGCTGATTTAGTCTCTGGGATTCTCTAAATATAATACCATGTCATAGACAAAGAGTGAGACTTTTATCTCCTCTATCCCCATTTGGATTCCCTTTATATCCTTCTCTTGCTGGATCGCTTTGGCTAGAACTCCCAGCACTATGTTGAAAAGTAGCAGTGATAATGAACATCTTTGTGTGGTTCCATGTCTAAGTGGAAAAGCTTTCAGCTTTATTCCATTCAATATGATGTTAGCTGTGGGTTTGTCATAGATGGCTTCAATAAGTTTAAGAAATGTGCCACCTATGACTATATTCTTAAGTATACTTGTTAGAAAAGGATTCTTAATTTTAGCAAATGCTTTTTCTGCATATAAACTATTCCAAAACATTGATAAGGAAGTAATATTCCCTAGTCATTTCCCAAATACCACCCTGATACAAAAACCAAGAAAGGACCCAATTAAAAAGGAGAACTACAGGCCTATTGCAACATGATTCTATATGAAAAATACTCAATATATCTTAACCAATAGATTACAGCTACATATACATCATGATCAAGTAGGCTTCATGCCAGGATGCAAAGCTGTTTAACATACACAAATCCATAAATGTATTTCACCATATCAATAGAGTATCTTAGCTTTTTCTAAAACCTTCTCACCCTATCATCTTCAAATTATGTTATATGTACATATATTTTATTTAAAGATAACTAAATTTTAAATTTTGTTTCTCATATTTATTTTCTCTACTTCTCCATATGCTTTTGGAGAAAATCAGTTATTTTCTGAACATAACTTGATATTAAACATGTTTTGTTAAGTAGTTTAGACCTGATTATAAGAAGACTAGTAATTTGCAATTGAAAATTCAAATTATTATATATTTCAAATCAATTTACTAACAGTAATATACATTTTTAACAACTAAAAGAATGAATAACCTTTATTTATATTGGACAACCATCAAATATGAAATAAGAAAAAATAGAAGAGAAAAAGCTTATAACTCCTGATACATGTGTAAGCCCTTTATATATTGGTAATCATTTTGGCCCTGCAGATATTACCTGCTTGACTTGAATTGTGAGACATATTTATGCTAACCCTTTGGCTAAGCAGTATAAATGTATAAGAACCTTACTCATACTTAATATTTGCTAGCTGATATTAGAGAACTGATCAAAGCCCCTCCAAAAATTTATGTATATGGACATATACTTAGAACTATTAGACTCACATCCAATGCTACTATACCTTAAATTCAACAGATTTTATTGTTGTTGCTAAGAAAAGTTAACATCAAGTGAGAATTACAACCAGATACAAAAAGAAATTTAGACATCACTTGAACAAAGGATTAATTAGAGAAGTACCTAGTATAAAAAAAGTGGCTTATCTTTCTTTTTTCTTTTCTTGTTCTTTTTTAAATATTTATTTTAAGTAGGAAAATTGGTCATGTCAATTTCTCAATTCAATCATGTGATCTCTGTTCTTCTAGTTCACCTGTTCTAGGTATAGTGAGTTGATTCTTGAATAACTATATTCTGTATGGAAATCTAAAAATAAGTCTGTTCAGGTTGCCCTAACAAAATGTCACAGACAGGTGGGCTTAAAAAACAGACATTTATTTTTTCACATTTATGGAGGATAGAAGTCCAATATCAAGGTGTCAGGAGATTTAGTTTCTTCTGAGAACTGTTCCTTGGCTTGCACATATGTCTTCTCGCCATATACATATGGTCTCACTGTGTGTGCTTGTCTGTTCTCAATCTTACGTCTTAATCTCCTTTTCTTTAAAGGACACCAGTCATTTGATTAAGGCCCCCCAAATGAACTAATTTTAAATTATTTACCTCTTTAAGAGCCTATCTCCAAATAGGTCACAAGCTGAAGTACTAGTTATTAGACTTTCAATGTGTGAAATTTGGGGGAGATACAATTACGCCCTAGCAAGTATTCACATTGAAATTTATCAGCATTCTTAATTTCCACCTATGTTTAGTGACATCCACCCCTCTCCTTTGCTGCCACCTTGGATTCTATTATGGTATCAAAAAATCAGGGCACACTTATGGAAACACAGCATTTTCAAGCATCGCTAAATTCCCAGCATTCTCCTTTCCAGTAGCTTTATCACTTTCTGCAGAAAGCCATTTTGTCCCCACGGAGCCTCATTAGTATGGTTTTAAAAGACCATCATATAAAGCATATTAGACTGCATCTGATTCTCTTTAAATCAAATTCTTCATTTGAAAATTAGATAATTTTTATGTCAGAAACGACTGAAAATTTAGGAAACACATTCATTACTTAAACTTTTTTTGATCTCAAATCTATTTAAATTGCTTTACAGCTCTTGATCTGTACAGTATGCACAATACAATTTTTTATGAATAAGAGCAGGGTACTGTGGGATATAAAGAACTCAAGGAAGTACAACAAATTTATTAAATTTATTTAAAAACCTCGAATTCCCTGTTTCTACTGGAAGTGATTTGTATCTAGGCTGGTTCCTGAAGTTTAAAAATAGATAAACAATGCCATTTAGTGGTAATATATAATTAATTAACACAGATGAACTAATGAGAGGTCTCAAGCCTTTCAAAGAAGTGAAAGTGAAAAAAGTAATTAGAAAACTGAGTAAGGTTTGAGTCAAATTAGTTAAAGCTTTGTAAATACCACTGGGCACCTTAAGATCATGTTTTAACCAAGCAACCTGCTGTGGTTGATAGAGTCTTCTTTTTCCACTCTTAAATTTCTTTTCTTTTCATGTACTATTTTACTTCTAAAATCTCTTATTCAGGTAATTATTTTGGTCTCTAAAGAATAGCTCTTCGATGTTTTAAAGCTCACTTGTTTTCTAGTGGTAAATTGACCACTCACCTTTACAATTGGAGTAGACAATAATGCTATCATTAGTAAATTTTCAGCTTGTTTCAGAAATGCTGATAAGGCATCTGGCAAGCTTCCTCATGACCTTGGCAGATAATGTGGCAGTCTCATAAACAATACTTCTACAAAAAGAAATGGTTTTAAAGGAAGTTGTTTTATCCCCTAGAGGGAGAGAAAGTCAATCACAATGTGCACACTGAATTTCAGGTATTCTAATTAACTCCTCGGTGACCACTTACACTGCTTTTATGATGATTCTCTTCTTGTATATATTCTCCTTTTATGTTGTACAACAATCCTTATCATGTATGACTGTGAATAATCCATGATATTGATAAATGATAATATTTATTTTTATTTTTGAAATATTAATTTTTCTCCATATAATTGTGTTTCAAAGTGGGTATCCTTAAATTCCAACTGGTCCTCTTTCTATGCTTTCTCATACATTGATTGCTTTACCTTGATTTTTTAGAGAGATTGTAACAAGGGGTAATAACCTGAAAAGGAGTAAACCCATTTTCTGTTTCTTTAAAAACTTCCTCTATTCTTTTGGGGGAATGAAACCTTCATTGTTTCCTGAGGCCAGTGGACATTAGGGGTAGTGGAGCAGTCTTTGTTCTTTGTATCACAGAAGATGGCTCAAAGGAATTGTCTAGATGGAGGTCATGAGATTATCTTAGCTGAAGAAAGGAGTATCAGAACCATACCCTTTAAACACTCTGTATGTCTCCCTCAGAGCGGGACATTAGTACTTTAAGATGGGAGTCTGACAACCTCCTAATTTGCCTGCAAATTAATAAACTTCTCTTTCTTCTCAAACCACTTGTCCTCCTTCTTTTGATGTGGCCAAGGGAACAAATGCAAATCTTTCAGTAACAAGACGTTATACTGATTAAGCATAACCAGAGAGAACATCCTTGTAAATACTCTCTCTTAAAGATGGGGCGAATTTCATAGACACCTAGGAACATTACCTCACGACTGTGTATTTTACTCTACTTTATAATTTTTATTGTGAGCTAATTTTCAGCTACTGTTCATGTGTTAATTTGTTTTCCTATTTAAAGAAGCAATTATGTTTTTTGGGACACATGTAGCTGTGGTACTAAGCAATGAGAGCATAATAGTAAATTAAATAAATAAGATTTTTTCTCTCCATGTCTTAGCAATCTGATATTCCTCAGTCCTAGAAAACATGGTGGTGCCATTGTGTACAGAACCAAGTTTTCTTCTATCTTGTTATTTTGCTGTTCTCAAAAGGCACTTTTGTGACTGGTAAAATAGAGTATAAGATAAAGAAAACAAAAGAAGACAAAAAACACACAAATATGTACCTGAATATGGGATAGTGTCTGCTCAGAAGGGCATCTTTTTTCTTGGGACAATAAGAACAGATTTTTTTGTGTGTTTTTTTTTTTTTCCGTATGTCTAGTAAAAGGAAAGATCTTCTCCATTCTCACCGAAACTGCTCTGTGTGTTTCAGGGCCTTATTACTGTGATGATTTCAAATCTCTTATCAGGAGACACGAGTCCTTCTGTTATATCTATTTCAACTGTTCTTGAGATCACTGCTGGTTTCTCTACTGTGTTCCCAAGATCTTTGAAAAGTTAATGAATCAGTCATTTATATTTATGTAACCAGTTTTTGTTAAGATCTTCATTTAAAATTTTCTTTAAAAGTTTCCTAATAAAATCTCCATCTTTAATTATCTTACATCTTAAAGATAAAGAAAAGCATCTGAATGAATATATTTGAAATATCTTATGTTCTAGAAGTTCATTGTTTCTATAATACTTTTATTATTTTGAATACTTTTTGGGACATCACTTTATAATATCACCAGGAGGTAAAACTCTGTTCATTTAGTCATTCCAGCCTAAAATAAAACTTAGGTTAACATTTTCATTATTTTTTTAATATTATTTACATAAAACAGGGTATCTATAAATTTAATTTCAATTGCTTGAAATTTTATTAACTAAATAAAATTATGTAATCTCACTCCAGATCAGAAAAGAGAAAATTATACTCCAAAATTCTGATTTGGTATTTAGCAAGTCACTACCTCCCAGTTAACTGAAATCCTGACCTCTAACATATTTTAGTATGTTTTTCCAAGGGTAACTTGCCTTAAACATAGTCATACAGAAGGAGTCTTCTGTAATGGGCTTTCATTCAACCTTATATTTGTGAGATTCATCCATATTTTGCTTGTCAAATTATTTATCCTGATTTCAGTATAACAAATTGTTGTGTGACTATATCAAACTTTCTGTCTTTATTTTATACTGACATACATTTTTTAGTTTTTCAGCTTTGAGGTCTTGGAAATAATGATGGCATATATACATTCTTATACATGCTATGTACATATGCATAAATATTCATTTATGTGTTAAATTTCATTTTTTTTAAGGAAGACTGATGGAGACTTTATTTTCATTTTTTTTCTATTCTTTTGAAACTCACTTATTTCATCTCCATTTGTAAAGAATATTTCAATTGGCTATCGAATTCAATATACTTGCTGTATTGTCAATTGTTTAGGGTAACCTGCCTATGCCTTTTGTATCCATTGTTTCTCTTGAAATGTTAGTTCTTAGCCTTACCATTGTGCTTTCTAGGGCAATCATCTTTCTCTAAAGTTAACTGCTTTTTTTTTTATTTATTTCATTTTATTTTTCAGCATGTTGATTGTGATGTGACTGAGATTGTATACAGGCGTGGAGGTAAGCTGGGAGGAAGTAGGACAGAGTACTTAACATTGGAATTGATTGACATTTTCAATTCAATAATTTGATTTGCATCAGGTTTGGAAAATTGGTGAGTTAATTTGCATAAGGTTTGGAAAATTGCCTGTCATTATCTTTTCAAACATTCTCCTCTCAGCATGACACTCCAATTGTATGGATATTACATCTCTTAAGAGTACCTTATGCATTATTTTATTTCTTTTTTCCCATTGTGCCTTATATTGAGCACCTTCTCTTGCTGTCTTCCACGTCACTAACACAATAATTCTAGTAAGCCTCCCATTCGGGAATGTTCATTTGATTACCTTGTAATTTATAATTCTCTGATAGAAATGGTCCATCTTTTCACTAGTTTTTCAACATTTCATCATTTTTTTAATATATTAGGCACAGAAGTTTTAAGAGTCCTTGTCTAACTATAGTCTTTGTATCATCTGTGAGTTAGATTTACTTTCTTTTCCATTAATTATCAGTCATATTTTAATTCATCTTTTCATGACTGGTCATTGCTTTTATGAAATAACTTAAGAAAGAACCACATAGTCATGCCCATAAAAAAAGAGACTACTAGTCTCTTTTTACTAGTAATACTTTACTAGTAAAAATTTCCCATTTATGTGTTAGGTGTATAGGGTGAGAGGCTAAAAACTCTTTTTAGAAAGGGAGCTAGGTTGAGTCTGGTAAACAACCATTAAGACATTCATTTCACCACATCTGGGATGTAACCTCTAAGGTTTCCTGTTCATCTCGGCATTTATTCAGCTCCTTGGATCTAAAACTCTGTAAGAGAAGCTCATCTGCCCCTAGAAGTTTTCAGCCATATTTCTCTCTTTCTATCTCACATAGCTTCAAGAAACATTTTGAGATACCTTCCAGAGTAAAGAGAGAGAGACCACCATTATTGACATTTGTGAAGTCAAATTTAAAAAAGCTGCATTATGGTGATAATTATACTGGATAGTTAAATGGAAATGGAAGGGAGACAGCCTGCCATATTTAGGGAAATGATAGTGATTGGCCATAGCTGCAAATTAGGGATTAGAGAATTTATGACCTATTATTTGTTCATGGGAGCTGCTGTAATAAACCTCAAAGTTTATTGCCTCAAAGTTTTGGAGGCTACAAGTTGAAGATTAAGATGTTGAAAGGGGGCAACACCTGTGGCTCAAAGGAGTAGGGCACCGACCCCATGTGCCAGAGATGGTGGGTTCAAACCCAGCCCTGGCTAAAAACTGAAAAAAAAGAAATGTTGAAAGGGTTGATTCATTCAGAGGACAATGGAAATGAAATCTGTTCCCCGTTTCTCTCTTAGTTTTTTACAGTTGCCGGCAAACTTTAGTGTTCTGTTGTCATGCTGCATTGCCCCACTATAGGCTTTCATCCTCACATGTTGTTCTCCCTCTGTGTCCAAATTTCTACTTTACATAAGAACACCTGTCATATTCTATTATAGGCCTGGTTCACTCTAATATGATCTTGTTTGAGTTTAAATACTTACATCTACAATTACTTTGTTTTCAACGTAGATTGCATTCAGAGGAAATAGAAGTTAGAATATTAATATAAAAATTTTGGAGGGATACAATTTCAGAGTTGAAAATGATTGATGATTTACAATGTGGGAATTATATTAAAATATCATGATGGCTTCAATGTACAAAATAGATTGGGGTGAAGCAGTATTTCAGGGGAGTAAAATTGGAGGTGGGTGAAATTTTAAGAACCAATTAAGCAACTGTGTGGAAAAATAAATGTGACTTGGATGAGGAAAATTCTACAAATAATTAAAAATACATTATAGGGCATACAGAATTTGATAACTGCTTTGAATGTCCTGATGAGAAAGGATAAGGCTCAAGAATAATTCTCTAGAATCTGATATGAAAAGTTGAGTTGAATTCAAGAGACATCCAGAAAAATTTTTGGTGTAAGTGTTCATGGTGACTCATTGCTTAGCTAATTAGCTCATTTATCTATTTGTTTAAGAACCACAGCTATGAAAATAAGAAAAATCTAGCCTAGAAGTATTAATTTGGCTTATGTGAAACTACAATGACAAAGAGGGCAGTTATAATGAAGCACTTTACTCAGACCCAAAGGATACAGTTAAAAACCTTTGAAAGAAATGAATAAAAGATCAAGAAAGGGGGTTACCTAAGGAATGGCCAAAGAGACAACTGACAATAAGATGCTATGTTGTTACAGAATCAAAGGAAGATAGTTTAAGAAGGAGAGACTATTCAGATTTCTGCAAAAAAAAATCCACAAAATAAGGACTATGGTATGACCCCTGCATTTATAAATAGAGAGTGGTGTCTCATTTATTGTAAATGTATGGAAGAGAAGGAATACAAATTGATACAATGTGAAATTTTTGATTTCAGAAAATTCATTCTCTTTTATAGCTTCTATAAAGAAGGAATTGAGATCATCTAATTGAAATGAATGGAGTAGGGAAATGGTGTGGAAAAGAACTGACTTAGAAAGAAAAAAAACAATGTACTTCTTTGTAGCCTTACTGACTCACTGCAGCTTTGACAACTTCTTCTTACAAAGAGTAATGCTTGGAGGGCGTTTGCCCTTTTCTTTGCAGTCTAAGTTTTTCCCTTGTAAATACTAAAGGGAATGTTTATATTGACGTAGGATAGGTGTTTCACCAGGCCGATGTGACTAAAGGCCACAGAGGCAAATGGGTTACCCATAATTTGTAAAGAGCTGAAATCACTCATGTGAAATCTCAGCTGAATAGAGATGGAAATGAAAATAGACAATGACAGAAAGTGAGTTAAAACCTGCTCATGTCCTGGGTATGAAAGTGTAATTTGAGAGATAGAGAACAAAAACAAAAATAAATGGTATAACACCATGATCAGTGAAATAAGTATCTCGATACATGTATATTATTTAATACATTAAAATTTTCATGGTCAAAATACTGATGAACTTTTATTTTAACCATGTTTTATTTCTTTTTCAAAGGCATGGATTTTCAGGTGGGCAGACTCTCATTAGAATGTACAAATTAAAGACCTATTCTTACAGCCACTACTTTTGAAACATAGTCATATTTTAATTCATATTTTGGGCTTTGCAAATGATCAGACTGAATTATTCTTATGAATAACAGTCATACCTACTGGTCTGTTTGTGTGTCTTTTTTCTCTGTTGCATTTTGTTTTCATTTATATACTTAATTAAAAATAATTAAAAATATTTATACACTGAATAAAAATCATAAATTCTTAGTCATTTACAGTGAACTGGAATACTGGAACAACATACACATAGAAATAATCTTGTAAGTGAACAAAAGGAATAAAACTGTATTTGTTGTTAAAGTTTGGCAGCTAATATTTTTGTTTATATATTATATCTACCTGCTGAGAAGGTTGGCATCTGTATTTTTCCATTCCATGGAGGGAAACATGTAAATATGACTAATAGCCTAGAAATTATGGTCTTCTGTACTATCCATGAAGTTAAACAAAATGAGGAAAAAGTATCCCACAAAGTTGTAAACCCTTGAGAAAACATTCAGTAATTAAATTTATTCAACTCTTAAACAAAACAAAAGCATAAAAGTTGATGGCCTGGGACACGTTATTTAAAGTTAATGGGGGTCATAAAGTAGAGAAAAACTAGTAAAGAAGAGATTAATTAAGAGCCACTATGTTTTGTAACCAATTTAAGAGAACTTAATTGAAATTCCTTGCTTGGCATCAGTGAAGTACATGAGAAATGATTGTAAGATTCTTAGAGACATGTTTCTGAATAGAGTAAAAATAGGCAGCTCTACAAACATTATATATTTCCGTATTTTTATTTAAGAAGTAGAAAGATAGTAGGACAAAAATGTGAGTAATAGGAAGAAATGCCCAATAACATATTGAGAAAAGATATGGTGGAAATGATGAAGTGCATGGGCCTTGCCAAGAGACACCTGGTTTTAAATTTTAGGTGCACTACATGATAACTATGTGAATCTCTGCTTCTCAGTTACTGCATTGGCAAAAGTGCACAGTCATATGTGCCTGCTGCCTAAGGTAGTTGGTAGAAGTGTGCTATTGTTTGAAAAGTATCTGCCAAATAATCTGCTATGCAAATAAATGGTAGTAAACATGCCTGAATAAAATAAAAAGCCTATTTATAATATATTTTACCTTATTTAATTTCCTTGATTATAATGTTTATTTCCTAACAACATGATGATCATATGTGAAAAAATGAATGGGTTGATCAGGCATTCTCTAGAGATGATTTACATATTCTAATATCACTTTTAATCATAATGCCCCCAGTGAGCTCTACAACTTTAAGAATTTTTTTTTTTTTTATTTACTTGGGCCTGGTATCTCACTACTGTTGACTGATAATTGTACAAACGTAAACATCAATTCTATGAATGATTCTGGAGAATATCTGTAAACATATTTTATGCCTACACAGAAAATTTAATAATCTATATATTTACATAATATATATATTGACCAATCTGTTATTTAGTGCATAGAACCTACATGTTAAAATAAAACAAACATATTACCAAAAATAGGAGATAATGACATATTGAAAAGTTCTCATTGTAGTGCAATCAAATATTTTCTGTTTCATTAAAAGAAAGAAAATGTGAGCAGTATCAATGTATCACAAATGAAAAGAGAAACTGAGAAATGTATAAGCGGGGTACTGTTACAGTTTAAACAAAAACAACATGATAGAGAAAACAGGAGTGACTAATAAAACTGTCAGGGCAGTGTGGAGTCTAATCGGGAAGGGAAATTCAGACCCCTGAGGGGCAGACTACAATCAAACCCACAAAGACAATCATTTGCTCTAGGTTGAAAATGTATGAGTATATCCTGTTTTAAAGAATTTTCATTAAAAATATAAACCATAGCACTCTCTGTTAGGTAATTGCCCCAGAAAAGCCTCTCCCCCAGAAAGCCCATCGCCCACTGGCAAAACTTACCTCATTACCCACTAAAAAGTTAAAACTTGTGACCTGCCCCTAACAGCTCTTCGTTGGCTATTCTACCATTCCGTCATCAGTCTAAGCCTTCCCTTAACCCAACCTATATAAGGACGCGCTTTCTTTTAATCTCTCTTTTTTCTCCCCTCCTTGATGCTGCTCTGCAGTCTCCCTCCCCAATAAAGACCTTTCACACAAGCCCTTGGTGGTCTGTGAGATCTCTGCCAGTAGTGCCTCCCTTTCACTCTCTCTCCTCTCTCTCTAAGATAAAATAAACTAGTACTTAAATATTCCTGGCCTAGAGAAATTCTACCTCCCCTGTGGGCATTCTTCTTTCTTTCTTTTGTAATGCCACACCAAATGCCTGTTCCCTTTCCCTTCCTCACGCTCTTCTCCATCTCACTCCCTCTCTCTTCCTAAGATAAAATATATACCATTATATTCTAAAAAACAAACAAACCAACCAACAAACCCTATCTTGCAATAACCCTTTTAACAGGAAACACTAGTTGTGTGTGAGTGCATCCAAAAACACCATTTCAACCTGAGAACTGTGGTAACTATTATCAGCCTTTGCACATGTAAGAATTATTATGTAATATTGCAGGTCAGGTGTCCCGGGAATATGTAGTTTTGAAGGACATTTATAGATGAATCGTCTTGAGATCAACTGTGAGAGAAATGACATGAGCAGACTAGGCAGAAAGCAAAACAGAGCTGCAGTTCAGTCAAAACAAGACTTTTGCAAAACAATGGGGCACCCAGAAGCTCGAATGTCCCTTCAGAGTCTTCCTGAGTTTGGGAGATCACTTTGGGCCTTTACAGCTGCATATGGACCAGGAATTGAATACAGGCTACTCCTAGGAAAGGAGACATGGGTTTGGGTAGTGTAGAAGACAATTCCAGAATGCGGGGAGATAGTTATTTCAGTTTTAGAGGGAACATTGAGTCAGAGTAACACAGCACAAGTGAGGGACTGAACACGAATGAATGGTGAGACTTTATATGGTAAGAAAATTCTAACCTCCAGCCTCTGCAGCACAAGTCCAGAAAACCAAACCCCAACCTCTGTAGCTACTGGCCTAGAGGGATCCGCTTCTTTGTGTTTGCTGTTTTAATGACTGCTAACTTACTGAGTTATTGTTATTGTTGTTTGTTTGCGTGTTTGCTTATTTGTGTTTGCTTCTACTTCCAACTTTGGATAAGAAAGAGAATGCCAGATACAGTCCTCAAACCAAGCACATACAAGAGCCTAATTACCCTACCTCCAGCTTCTACATGCTACTTCCTGTTTTGAAATTAATTTATTATTTCTTTATTTGTATTTCAGAATATTATTGGATTACATAATTGGGCTATGTTTTGGCTACATAATCTTATAGCTTCTAACTCAAAGTTACATATGTGCCCATACCCAGAATGTATGCGTTTTACCCATTAGGTGTGAGTTAGTCCAGCTGCTCTGTTCCCCTCCCACTTACTTGATTTCTATATGTGCTCATAAGTGTTGACCTCCTAGTTGCAATTTCGTATCGAGTACATGTGGTGTTTGTTTTACCATTCTTCCAATACTTGAGTTAGAAGTCACACTTGAAGTCTCTTCTTTCTTTTTACTGCTAAGCTTTTCGATTCTCTTGCCTGAAATAGAGTCTCTGACAAAGAGAAGTGATGGTGACCGACTCCCTTGTTATAGCAACTTCTGAATATATAGTCTTTTTGTTCTCATTGCCTGGTGGTCTTTATTTCCAATCAGAGCACCCTTGAAGCCTTCCCTTTTTCTCACTATAAAATGTTCCCACACACAATCTGCCTTAGAATCCTTGTAATGCACAAGTAATGGTAGCTGATTCACTGGCTTTAGAAACTTCTGAATAAATAGCTTTTATTTGTTTTCATTTGATTAGTTTTATTTAATCTTTGCAGGTTCCTGATGGCTCCACCATGATAGAGTCAGCACTGCTGTTAATGACTATACTATATTTTCTTTCTTTTTTTTCAACCTAATGAAAAAAATTTCTTCTGCAGCAACCTAGATTGGAATCACTACATCTTCTCTTTGATCTCTTTTTTTCTGAGGTCATTATTGACCACTTAATTACTGAAAATATTTATATGTTTGCCCTGGCAGATATTTAATGTGGTGTATTTGTTCAGTTGAATACACCCATTCTTCTCTGTCTTTTATAAGAAATTTCTGTTCTTGCTCTTCCTGGGCAACCCTCATCAATCAGTGTTTTATGTCTGGCTTTTTGGGGGGTAAGGTGGGGGAGGGCCTACTGTCTCTCTGACTAAAATGTAAGTTCCACACAATTTGGTACCATATCTGCTTTGCTCCCGACCATTTTAGCTTATATCGAAAGCGTTTAAACCTTAGTAATCAGAAAATTAATATTTTCTGCATGAATAAATGAATCGCTTGTTATGTTTGATCTTGAACTCATTTTTCTTCTTTTACCCAAACACAGGTCTGCTCTCTTGCTGTGCTGTTTCTCTTAGTGAATGGCATTCTTTTTTTTGACACAGAGTCTCAAGCTGTCACCCTGGGTAGAGTGCTGAGGTATCACAGTTCACAGCAACCTCCAACTCCTGGGCTTCAGCAATTCTCTCGCCTCAGCCTTCCAAGTAGCTGGGACTACAGGCACCCACCAAAAGCCTGGCTGTTTTTTGCTTGTAGTTATTGTTGTTTGGCGGGCCTGGCTGGATTCGAACCCACTGGCTCTTGTGCATGTGGCTGGCGTCTTAGCTGCTTAAGCTACAGGCACCAAGCCAGTCAATGGAATTTTTATCCAGTCAATTATCCAAGTCAAAAATTAAAAGCTATCTTAGATGACTTTGTTCCTACCTATAGTAATCGTTAAGTACTTTGGCTTCTATTTCTTAATTAATTATGAATCTGTCCTCTTTTGCACAGAATCACATCAAGACTCTGCTTTCTTCCTTAAGCCATCTTTTCTTAACTGATCAGAACCTAATCTGAAGATCCGTCTATACTTTTTTTACACTTTAATTGGGTGCATAATTGAGATTAGACATGAGATGAGCTTGAGATATATCTTGAGATTCAAGTTGTCATTACATTAAGCAGACAGCTATTAGGCAGATGCAGAAATACAAAAGCAATTGAATGCCAGGGAGCTATTTATAGATTTTATGTAGTGAGTGAGCAGATCATACTGTGATAAACCCAGTACCAATTATAGTAATAGTTTATAGTATTTTTTAGTAACTTTTGGTCAATATGTTTGATATCTGAAATTTCCATGATTGCTTTCAATTATTTCAGTGAAATTGTATTGGAACTTGATCTACCTCTTCAGTGCAATCTAAGTCTCAGAATTAACCTCATATATGTTTCTGGCAGAAAGTATATACCATGAGTTTATAAAGTAATAGGACATATTTTGTAACAGATTCTCCAAATTGGGATACTTTTAAATATGAGTGATTATTTTTCCCAATGAAAATCAAACCACTTCTGTAGTGTCTTCCCAGTATCATCATATTTTATCTGGGAATAGATTATTCAACATAATACAGTATATATTACTAATCTTTTTGACTAATTACGCTAATTTTATCATCATTTAAAGGCCAGAAATATCATATAAAATATGTATAAACAATACATTTTGAGTAATACTATTCCTCACTCTAAAATAATATTTCACTAATACTTCACCTCATCAAAAATATTTTGACAAAATTCACTTACTTCCACATTCCCTTTCATATGTTGCAGAAAAGCTGAATATTGCTTATTTTGCTACCAGGACCTTCTTTTTTTTGTTAGATTCTAACAAGTCATCAAATTCTTAAACTATGTAATTATTGACTCTGATAATATCATTGCCTCTTTTTTTCTCTAATTACAAAGCTAGTCAATTTGCTGTTTTTGCTGCCCCCAGTTTCATGAACACACTAGTAGCCAGTAAGTCCCATTTTTCATCAGGAGAATAAACTCTCTCTGTCATTTAATATAAGCTGGTGAAACTGACTATACCAGCACTCTGGGAATAAAACATGTAATCCTCACCTAGAAGTATCAATATAGAATTATAAGCTAAAACTTTAACAAAATCAACAATATCCCATATACATGTGTTCTGAGGGTAATTGGATAAGGAAAAATAATGTGGTGACAAAAAAAAAGTCATTCTCATAAAAACAATGCTTAAAGGATTTATATTAACTCCAAAAATTAGAAGGCATGATTGATTTAGTTGTATGGACTACAATATTAATCTAACTAGGTCTTGAGTCTTCAAAGCACAGGTTATATAGTAATTTTTGCTAATTGTCCTTATTGCTTTTGAACATTTCCTTTTTTTAATTAAATCATAGCTGTGTACATTAATGCAGTCATGGAGTACAATGTGCTGGTTTTATATATAATTTGGAATATTTTCATCAAACTGGTTAACCTTCATGGCATTTTCTTAGTTATTGTGTTAAGACATTTATATTCTACCTTTAATAAAATGTATTATTAGCCTATTGTATAAATTACTAATACTCTCAAGAGTGCAATAATAGATCATACTAACAATTTTAATTTGCATAATCTAATGCAGGAGAAGTACACCTACAAATTTAAATATACATAGATACCTTACTAAAGAGCTGAGTATAATTTTTGTCCCACGCTGCATTATGCACATATTTGGGACACTGTTTAAATGTCCCAAAGGCAACTAATGTAAAACTTCTACTTTATGGGAATGTATACTAATGAAAGCTATAAACCTTTTCTACAGAAGTTCATGCAAATATGACTCCTAACTCAGTTTTCCTCACCTTATATAATTACAAAAATAATGACAAAATGCTATTTAAATCCTTGCATTACAAATACTTACCTCCTATTACCAAATACTAAATGGTTTAGTCTTTCCAAATGATCACTTACCAGTTTTAGAAATTACCTAAAATTCTGTAATGAAATAGGATGCCTTGCCTCTCTATCTGTTTTGTCTGCCCAATTACAAATTGCTTATCTTGCTCACTTTATGCAGATGCATTTTAATTGCACAGATAAGTTTTATGACTTTCTAACTTGAATTTATTTGATGGCTTAATTGTGGTCATAAAGTCCTAAGTTTTAGTTGGGCAAACAGTGAAAGATTACTTCCAGGACCCTAAGCAACTAATGGGAGGAAGTATCCAGATATAAAACATTAGTCACTTTGCCTCTTTGATCTACATAAAAATTGATTTTAAGTGGAGGTAGCCCTTGAGAAGGCTATAGTAATAGTAAATAGAGTGGATAAATTATCCCTGCATTTCCCATTTTCACATATAAGGCAGAGGATAATTTAATTCATATTAAACAACCTTATAGGGCCATTTTATTACTTTATCTTTTTCCATTTCAGAACTTGGCTATATATCCAGGAAATACCAAGATCTATCTTAATTGAATCTATAAATTTATTCATTTTTCATGCAATGTTTAAATAGTTAACAATTACATAAATCATATTTGCAACATATACATGTTTATATTTTACACATATATACAAGTTAAAACAAAAATTTCATAATATAAATATAATTATAAGGCAAGGCCACTTCATGACTCTGGTGTACAAAGACACTGATACTTATATTCCATTTCATATGTTCTATATTTATAAAAGACAACTGGATACTCTACAAACACAAAAATACCTAGATGTCTCCCATTTTTACTAATGTAAGTAGTGACTAAATTTTCATTGGAAACTAAAGTTCTATTTTAATTGTTTCCCATCACCTAGATAAAAAAAATTTACAAAGATGTTTAATCACCTAATTCCTATGATTTTGCCATCAGCATCCAGTATAAAACCAGCTCAGTTTCTATGTCTCCTTCCTCTTAGACACAGGCCACTTTAATAATTCCCCTTTGTAGTACTCTTAAGGTGATGACCTCCTGCCTCTCTGGTGTACTCTCTCCCTTCCTGTAAGCCAAAGAAATGAACTTTCTTTTACTATAGATTAAAATTATTAGACTTTAACAAATGGGATGGGCCTTGACCTGATAATATTGTTCATATCTAAGACCTCTTGAGTGTCCACCAAGTATGAATCCTCCTGCTTTAAATGACAAGGTCAATATCAGCTTCTTGGTTATATGACCTGTGTCATTCTGCAGGGCCTTTTAAGATAAAGACAATTCTTCAGAACCCACCATAATACTGTACAGTAGTTATCTTGAAAACTCTTTATTTATCTCAGAATTTATTTAGTATAATGCAAAAACTGAGGGTGCAACCTAATGTAGCAGTAAATGGAGGAGACATTTGAGAAGTTTTTAGAGGAAGAGATTTAGAGTGCCACATACCTCAAATTTTAGCTGGAATTTTGGGTTGAATGTTTGCATCGACACAAATAACTGATTTGTCAAAGGCTATGACAACTATTCATTCTTACTTAATAACATAAACCCATCGTTCCTATTTTCAAAATCATTATATAATTACATAAAATGATAATGTTATATACAATTATATATTCATCTATGTTATTTCTAATTATATTTTATAATTGTTTTATAATTGTACATAACTATTGTTATATGATCAAATATAATCTAATTATATTGATAAGAAAAATGTTTAGGCTTTAATTTTAATTTAGGTTAGCATTTCTTTGTAACTTATTTTCCTTCTTATTGTTTTATGAATGTCAGAATTTCTACTTAAAGGAAATCCAAATTAATAAAAAATTTATTATTAAATGTATCTTGAGCAGGACACGCTTTTTTTTTAACTTTTAGGACACATTTTTAAGTTACCATTTACTAGAGTTCTTACTTGCATACATTAGCCCCCTAAGATTACTCTAACAGATACCACAAAGGTTTAATTTCTTACAGTTCTAGTAGCTAAGACTCATTGAACTTTTGCTATTGTGTGACTGTAGCTATTTATCTTTTTTTGGTAAAAAAGTATATATTTTATACATATGTATATAACTGCCCCTTTCCCCACAGATGCTGACAGTGAGGGGAAACAGAGGAAGAGAAACAGAGAAAGGAAATGATTATAAGGAGCTGGCTTTGTCTGAAAACATTATGGTGGTTGAGAAGTCCCATGATCTGCACTCAGGAAATTGGATCCCAAGAGAAAAGATGATACATTTCAGTGTGCGCCTAAATGCTTGAGAACCGGCATAGGTGGTGGTGTAAGCTTGGCAACTCAGAGAGAACATTCTCTTTTACTCTGCCCTGTTGCTCTATTCAATTCTTAAAAAAAAAAAAAAAAAAAATTAAATGAGGCCCACACACATTTGGGAGGGAAATGTGCTCAAAACAGTCTACTGATAAAAATATCAACTGACATACTACTGAAACAGTAATGTCATCCAGAAATACTCTCATAGACAGACCCAGAGTAATATTAAACCTAAACCAAATACTGGGAACTCCATTGCATAGTCAGAGAGAGAGAGAGAGATTGTTAATGAGAAAGCTGGTATCCTAATGCAATACAGGGATAAAACGTATTTTAATAATTAAGAATGATTTGGGAAACATTTATAATGAGGAATAATAAAAAATTTACTCTTATTTTACACCTCTTTCTTCGTTCTTTGAGTTTAAAAATGTGCATATAGATATCCGTGATGCATGTAAGAGGTATTTCCTTCTACATTTCTGGAGTTTTGGAGTAACAAAACATATTTCATAAGTATCTTATTTTGTATCAGCTAGAATAAATGAACATTTTTTCTAGATCAAGTAAACATAAAGGCAATACATAGCCAATTCTGAAGTATGGTAGATGTTATTTTTACTACAAGAAATTTTGATGTTAAAATAAATTAGATCAAGTAAGCTGCATAGTTCCCGTCTGCTTGGAAGCCACATGCACCTTTTAGGAATACATTTTTGCCTTGCATCATTGGCCCAACAGGAAAAGCTTAGGTCTTGTCAACATAAGTATCTTGTATGAAAATATACAGAGTTTTGTCGGATTTGACTTCAAAATTAGTGCAGGAGCTAAATAAAAATGTGTTAGTCTAGCTTCTATGACTGAAAGAACACGATGTTGATGTCGAATTGGAAACTATTTGTAAATTTTAAATAATAAAAAGGTAAAGTTATTAGAAGTTAATAAAAAAGAACATTAATCTCTACACTGAAAAGTTTAGAGATTAGCTACTGTGAGATTTTATGTCTTGGTTATAATCATTTCTACTCTCATGTAAAGATAAATTTTGTGATACAACTTTTGGAGTATTCAACATGTAGTCATAAAAAAAAATAAAATCGATTTGCAGGAAGGAAAAATAGATTTTGTAACAGATTGTGTGTAAAGTGTGAAAGTTTTTGTTCACTTTCAAATGTTTTCTATAAGAATAATTAGGAAACCTGCCTGAGAATATAAACAGCTACCTAGAGGCCAGTGGAAAAGCCAAGAGTGTACGCACGGCACCTTCTGTGCCAGCACTAGCAGAAAAGCTGGTATTGATTAGGGCTTCTTAGTATTCTACTTGGTTGAGCATTTGACTCTGTGAAACAAAATCAGCTAAAATATATATCCCCTTGCAAGAGGGATAAGATGAATGTCTGAACATTATATACCATATAAAACTTTTCAAATGGAGAAAATAACTGGGGGTTGAAAAAATTGCAAGATCACAATATTCTTATTAATTTCATTAATGCCATTCCCAATATTTTTAAAATATTGTCTAATTTTAAGTTTTATTCCACTCTTTTCTTAGTCTTGCACTTCTTTTAAGGAAAAAAAATTCTCTCGTATCTCTTTACAAGAACATCTCTGGCTATCCCTATGCCCTACTAATATCCCTTAATATTGCATTTGTTTTATCATTTCTTACTTCTGGTATGCCTTGTTTTCCTTAAACTATAGTTTTCATCAGAACATGATTTATTTTGTACTTTATTTTTGAATTATAGGTACTTTGTTCTTCCCTTAACATGGGTTCAATAAAAACTCACTCATTAACTTTATCAGTAATTATTTAAGTCCCAGCTAAGATCTAGTTTCAGTTATCATGTAAAAGTTCATAAGGTATCGAGAGTTTTATTCGTTAATTGGAAAAAAGGGAAAATACGGATCATAAACATGTTCATAAATAATTACAATAAAAATATTTTGAGGCCAATAGACATGAAAGTGAGACCCGCAGGGATCTAAGTTAATGTCGTGCATTGTGAAGTTTAAAGCCACCTGGATGTGGGTACCACTGAAAGGTCCCACACATTTAGCTTTCCACATACATAAGTTAAGAAAAGAAGTAAATAAGTAAGGCTTGATCGAGAAGAGAAAAAAGGATTAGAATTAGCTGGAATGTAAACACATGGATAAGTGAAGTGTATCCAACAGGAAAGATGTGTGCTAATCTATCACAGAAAAGGCAAAATGGAAACATCTCAGGGTGCTGAAGCTCTTTGGGACACAGGATGTTTATAGCTTTTTACTTCACCATCTCTGTAATGTGGTTATTTCCTCATAATATTTAGATATAATTCTAACCATTATATCCATGCATCCAGCAGCTTGATGGAGGAAGAGGAGAAAAGAAAGAAATTTTAACCATCACTTCCTTCTTCCTTTGGTTTGATCTTAGCCACATCACCATCTCTATTTGCAAAGTAGCCTGGAAGATGGATTTTTAAATGTAAATAGTCATGTGCCCATTCAATTGCTAGAGGTCTTTTAGAGAGTTTTAGAAAAGTAGAATGAGGAGAGCAACTAAGAAGGTGCTGCGAGCCACCCCATGATACTGACAACAGCAAGAGCGACAACAAAATATCAACCAGAAGAAAAGGACAGGCGAGCAGGGCCCTCCTGGAATCACAGCACGGCATCAGCTCAGGGGCAATGAGTCAGGACATTGGACAGATCTCAAAACATTCTCCAAACCACAGGCAGATACGTCAGAAATGATCAGAGAGCTTCACTGGCACAAGAGCCTTAATTAAGCACAACTTCTTAAAAGGCAATGGGTGAAGTATAAGCACTCTGATCCAGGGTAACTTCTACTAAGTCAGGAGAATATAAAATTACATACATTGCTTGAACCTTAGAATTACGTACCCCAAAGCATTGGATACATGGGGATCACCTTAAAGGGCTGTCCACTGCAGACAACCCCGTAGCCCCCAATGAATCTCATGTGTCTCACATTTAAAATTCCTTTGCAGCATTTACAGGCAAAGGGAAGGGAAGGGAAGAGGCTTCAGTAGAGCCTTTGCATGATAAATGAGCCCTGGGTAGCACCTTGATGGCAGCACTTAGAGGACCCTGTTAAATCATGAACAGACTTCTTACTAATGGAAATTTTGTGTTAATAAATGTGTGATTTTTAAAAACAAATACAGATGCTCACACCAGAGGGCTACCTGCTCAGGTAATCTCATGATCATGGAACAGTGTATACATTAAAAGTTAAAGAAAAGGAAATTACTATGTTTCTTTTGGTAATATTCTATTGCATTTGAAACATTTCTGCAACAGAGCAGTTCCCAATGTTCTGTGATATAAATTGTACCATTAGGTCATTACCTAAACTATTGTTCCAGACTCTTTTGTTCCAAAAGTAGAAACTCTAGACCACTGAGCTATCTTAACTTGCCCTATTTTGGAGGGCAATTTGGAAAACGGATACTAAACAAAAGATGCATATTGAAGAAGAGAGATAAAATTAGAGTTGTAATTTTCTTAAAATAGTTATTTGGTATAAGAAAGCAACTTTTTAAATTAGGAAGTTTAATAAGTTACTTTTTATTAAACTTAAAAATAAGTTACTTTTCATTAAACGTAAAAATTAGGAAGTTTAGTAAGTTACTTTTTATTAAACTTAAAAATAATAAGTTACTTTTTATTAAACGTAAATAGGAGGTAATATTTTTCTACAGAGCTCAATTTTTATTTACAAGTCAAAAATAATACATGAAATTATTTTTTTCTTGAGACTGCTTTTATACATGTCTAGAAATAAAATCTGTATTGAATTTTATAAACAATAGCATTTACCCTGATATATAATTTATTTGTTGCTCCAAAATATATGATGAATGAAGTCACTTGTCCCGCATCTGGTATAAGCCACCTGCACCATTCCTGTCAATGACAGTCCTATTGTCTTTCTAGTCTATCCATAGACGGGATTATCTCCACATAGACTACATCTCTTTCTTTTTTAATATTTTAATAGCATAAAAAGGCACAAAAGCTTGTACAAATAGTAGGTGTACAAATTAGTGAATTTTCTCAAATTGTAAATACCCATGTAGCCAAATCCTATGTCATGAAATAGAACATTAGCAAGACCTAAGAAAGAATGGCTCGTGACCAAACCATCACACCAAGATTCTCGGTACTAGTTATTTATGCCTATTCTTGAACTTGGCACATGTGGGAACAGTAGGGAAAATCAATATCTTTTTCACCCAATCTTATGCTTGTGGGAGTCCTCCAAATGCATTTCTTCAGTCTCATTGTCACTACCGCATAATTTGGGCATCTATTTTACTGTTGAGGGGTACTGAGGTCATTTCCAGTTTGTGACTACATAGGTAGGACTGTTTGGAGCATTCTTGACTTTGTCCACTGACATTCAACTGTGCTTGTTTCTTCTGAGTGTGTAACCAGGAGTCATATGTTGCAAAAGTATAGGTTATACAAATGGGAAGTTTCAATACAAACTGGTAGTTTTGCCAAGTGATTGTACAAATTTATACTCCGTGAAGTCACATCTATGACAATATATCATAAAGCATAAAAGTACTTGATACCTCCTGATAGGTAAATGGTAAATGTGCAAGTATAGATTTTCCATCATTTTTTCTGACCCCTTTTTTTTAGTTGATATATTCCCCAAACTAATAAGAACAGTGGATTGACTAAATTTCTTAAATATTTATTGCCCTGATCCATTAATCTGCCATCCATTTAGAATTTAGGCCTGGCAAATTTTCTTTCACAATTGAGTTGGTGGTGACCAAAGAAAGCTACTCAGTGAAAGTGAGAAATGCCTCATGTAAGCACTCATACTCACAAAGTTAATTAGTATGAAATGACGGATTAAAAAAATGAGGCAGCTGTACCAAAATGCTGGCAATCCTGGCCTCTTCATTAATTACCTGAGAGATTTTGGAAAAGAATTTAATGTCTTTCACCTGTGCAATGTAACAGATCTATATAATTAGGAAGTGAGAATAACTGTTCATGCAATTTTTAGCTCTGAAATTTTATAACTCTTATCTAAGTAACTATATCTTGAATTTATTACGCAAAGAACATTGAAATATTAATGTGATGGAGAACATTGCATCAATTATTTAGATCTACTTATATTTTCTTAATACTTCATCTGGTGCATATATAGTACTGAAATAATTCAGCTTGGACCAGCTCTCAATTGGTTCTTTAGTTCAGGCATCAAAATAGTTTCTTATTCAACAATAACAAACCACATAAGGATTCTTTGCAGGCATTCTGCTAGTCACCCAGCACTGGTGGGTTGATTTTGGCTTTTATCACCCCTGTGAGGTCTACTTGGTGGCCACATTAGCTCTTTTTTAAGCTCAATGCTCAGTAAGATGGGGATTGATCCAATGCTTAATGCTATGTGCTTTTGTTTGATTTCTTGTTCTCAGAGGTATTTTCTTTCTCTTTTTTTTTTTACAGTCTATGATTATTAATTTATTTATCAAGTTTATTTTAATTTTATGTACCTGGGTTTAGAAGAGATTGCATAGTATACAATGAACTTATGCACTTCCTGGATGAAGATTGCAATATTCGTTTTATTTGCTACATTAATATAAACAAATCTATGTAATCAGAGAGTAACCATATATAATCTCTTCATTGTTTCTAGAATACCTTTACAGTGCATGAGATAGTGGATGAGAAGTGTAGGAGGCAAGAGGAGAAACAAAGAATGAAAAGGAAAATAAATATGTATGACTAGGATTTTGGCCAACTGAACCAAGAATACTTGGCCACAAAAGAAAATGTTTCCTTTTGGCATAAAGTGTGTGCTTCAAAGGTCTTTACACTTGGAGTGGTATTTCTATTGCAAGTTTAAAGAATAAAAATGTTTCACAAATATCACAAGTTTTCTTATACTTTTCTACAGAGTTAAAACTCTTCAATAGCTTTGTCCTTTGTGTTTTTTAATTATTATTATTTCTTTCTGTGAAAATTCCAAAACGTCTGTGCAATCACAATTAAATGTGACTCTAGACCTGTGCCAATAAGGGTCCTAGAGAACCTGAAAAAATTTGAGAAAAGTTTAGTAAGAGTTCACAGTCATATGGATAAGGTATGGGGAAAGCAAAACAGAAAGTTGTCCTATTCTAGGGCTAGGGAGAGCATAACTGTTACCAGTTCTCGGTCTGGAAATCAAAGACAAAAAGTGGTTAATGACTGTAAGGTGAGTGTGTTTGGAAAGATTCTCTCCTACCCTACGGTAGTGATGAGGGGAAACATTTATCCCCAGCTGATAACATGGGCAAGAGAGTGAAGATAACATGGAACAAACTCACGGTCTTCTGATCTCCTGCCAGGGCTCCCTTTTGGCCAAAACCAACACAAAATAAGAAGAAATCCCACTTAAAAAAAAAAAAAATTTCCTAGGGGTCAGCCTCCAGGGCAGTTAGGGGAGAAGAAGGAGGAGGGAAGACTGATCAAGGTGGGGAGGGCAGAGGAGCCACGAGGGACCCATGGGCCAGTTATAGGGCCTTAGAAAAGTTAGAGTGTCCTATGGTTTTATCTGGATCTTATTCCGCTGAGACTGACACAAGCTTCATTTACTCTCAGTTGCCAAAGTAAGAGTGAGTAAACACTATTATCACCCGCCTTTTCCTTTCCCTCCATATCTATCCCTTCTTCAAAGTCAAGGTGTACGTGCCTATGTTTTTGTTGTTTGTGTTCTAGAAAACACAGATAGGAAGTATAAATACCAAGAATATCCTTTATCTCCAACATATTAGTGATTTTTTAGAATTAGTAGTCAGTTCTTTGCAGTCAAGTGAACTTTTGACATGTGATAAAACATCATTTTGGTCACTAAAACTATGTGTTCAAGGATTTATACTAACACTTTATAATGAAAAAATTCCCTGCTTCTTCAAATTTTTATAATTATACTCTCATTAACCTGCTCTACTTTTCTCATAGTCACACTCAAATTTACTGAGTAACCAAATCTTACTACGAGAAGGAAAGTGTGGCTCTCTTAAGAACACAGAATTTATACTCTTCCTTCAGTGCTCTCCCCTTGAACCAACTACAGGTTTATCATGATTCATTTCCTTCTTTAAAGCATACATCTCCTTTCTTTCCAAGTACATCATTGCTTCTTCATTCTGCCTTCCCCCATGTTTTATTAGAATAAAGTATTTGTTTCTTTCTCTTTCTATGAATTTTTTCTTGCCTTTCTATGAATCTACAAGAAACGGCCACTATTAACAATATTGTTGAAAACAACTCTTATCTCTTAAGCTCCTTAGATGCTCAGTATCTATCCCTGATATTTACACCTGAGTGATAGTAACTTGTTGTAACTGTGTATCCATAGTACAATAATTGCCAAGAAGTGTAGGTAATATCACTTCTGTTGGGTTTAGAAAATACTTTCCTTTTCAGTGATATCATCTAAGGTCATATGTTTAATTTTATTCATATAAATTATTTTCCTGAATAAAATAGATACTTAAATAAATTAGTCAAATGTTTATTTTCGAATCTATCCCAGAAATATGGATATTTATGGCAGTTTTTTTTTTTTTTGGTTTTTAGTGAACTAAATTCAGTTATTTAAATAGATCAATCAATCTAACATATACCCTGTATGTAATATATGTAGGTGTGTCTATATTATACATATAGAGTGTGTTGAAAATGTGGCAGATGCAAATATATCACTCTTTTAGTCAGTCAGTAAATTACGTTTGTATTGTGAAGAAAATGTACAATGACTAAGAATTGAGAGCAACATAATTGATTCTCTCCTATGTTAAACAATACTGGGAGTAGATTTAATTTCCCATTCCTGTATTAAACAATGTTCAGACCGAAGATAATTAAGTTAGCTGCTTTCTCCAACACATACCTTGTAACAGAAGATAAGACTGTGACGTCATGTCATGAGTCTCCTGGGACTGCCATAACAAATTGTCACTAACTGGGTGGCTTAAAACAACAGTAATTTGTTGTCTTACAGTTTTGGGTGTCAGAAATCCAAAATTAAGCAGGAACACATATTTTCTCAGAAGGCTGTAGGGGAGAGTCCTCCCTCATCTCTCCTTACCCTCTGGCAGTTGTTGGAAATCCATGGTGTTCCTTGGTTTATGGTATGGTTGCCATTTCTTCCTCCATTCATCACATTGTATTCTTGTTCAGTGCCCGTAGGTCTCTTCATCCTATTATAATGACACCAGTTATGTTCAGTGGAAAACTTCATAAGGTTTATAAAAAGGCTACAAAGAGATTTGAAGGAATTTTCCAGAATGAAGATAATCTTTTGAATCCTAACTGATGAATTTTTCAAAAAAATTCTGTAGATTCTAATGTTTGGAATTAATTCTTGATAAGATGTTAAATAATAATTTATTAAGACATTAGCATTCATCCTATAATGAGATTTTACATGTGTATAATCATGTTTTTTAGTATTATCTTAAAAATCATTATGAGAGTATGTTGTATCTAGCATATTTGATTGATATGTAACATATGGTCATCCATAGCAATGTCAATGTTATCTTCATCAGTGTGTGTTTGTTTATTTGTATATATTTTTTCTTTTGAGAATATTAATGAAAAATATGTGGAGGTGAAAAGGACCAAAAATATGCAGGTTGAGTCAGTCATTTGGAAACACAGTATAGACAATAGTTTAGTTTCAGTGAAGTCTATTGGTTTGAGAATCAGGAGAAACAACAGAGAATTTTCCATGTAAAAACAAGAAGGCTGAAAATCCAGGAAGAAATGAGGTTTCAGTTCAAGTCCTAAATCAGGAAAAACACTATTGATACCAGTTCAAAGGCAGTTTTGCAATAAGAACAGAAGAACATTCTTTTTCTTGAAGGAAAGTCATCCGTTTTCTTCTATTTATGGCTTCAACTTATTAGATGAGGCCTACCCACATTAGGGGCAATAATCTTCTTTAGTTAGTATGCTAATTTAGATATTAATCTCATACAAAAGTACCCTTACAGAAAGATTCAGAATAATATTTGACCAATATCTGGGCACCCAGAGGTCCAGTCTATTTAACACACACAACTGACTATCCCAGGTAGTTTATCCTCAGTTGTTTGATTCTGAGATTTGACATTGGCACTGACAGATACTTCTTTACTTTGATTCACTCATCAAGGCAAAATTGAGTATTTCTTATAATTGTTTTTCATAAACCATTCAACCTTATCATTTATCTTTGGAGTTGAGAATCAGTTACCTCTTAAAACACTATATTTCTGAAGATATGTATTTTCTCTCCTCTTTCCTTTTATCATTGGCTCCTAGGTCATTAATAGATTATTGAAGCAATAGCAATAAACAAAATATTCTAATTTCCCTACCTTCATCTTAGTGCTACAAGTATATTAGGTAGTATATTAGAAACCCAAGTTTGTGCTTGTAACATTTAAAAAATAATATGTACTACTGTGTAATATGGACCCTTGTTATTTAAATATCCAGTAAATAATTGTCTGTTTGGTTATCTGTATTTGAATACCAGCAAATGATCACCTGTAACTCAGTGGTTAGGGCACTGGCTACATGCTCTGGAGCTGGTGGGTTACAACTGGGTCCTGGCCTGATAAACAAACAACAACAAAAATTTAGCCAAGCTAAGTGACTTTGGAAATGTTATATCAACATAATGTGATCCCAACTTCTTTATCAGTCAGGATAGGAAAGGATTATTTCTTATTCACAGTACTTGTCCTAAAAGAGCTCCCTGGTTCTATTCCCTATGTCTTTTCATGTTGAAACCAAGGTGGACAAAGGCCCATTGGAAGGAACATGGACACTTTTCAGGGAAGTAAGAGAGGTAGTTTCTGGTTTCTTAGTGTTTCTACCTATGAGTGAAATATGTCATATCTTATATTTATTAATCAAATACTTCTTTTTTTATAGTCAAATACTTCTAATAATAAAGTGAATAGATCATTTTTAATGATGTCTTAAAAAGAAGAAAACCAGAATGCTTATGGATTTCTCAAGTGACTATCAAAATAATTATTATAATACATTGAGATCTTACTTACCTCTGATATCATCACTTATCTCCTAGTGTTTTTCAAACAGTAGAAATTAACGTATCTGTAGACAATATAGTCAATTATTTAATTGAATCTTGAGTAGCATTTTATGAAATTTTAAGTTTTTTAAATATTCACATAGTAATTGCACACATTTATGATGTACAGTGTTATGTTTTCAAACATGTATATGTGATTTAATGATCAAATTGGTACAATTAACATATCCATCACTTCAAACCCTTGTTATTAATATTTATGTTAAACATTCAAAGTCCTCTCTTCTAGTTATTCTAAAATACACATTATTATTAATTACAGTCACCATACTGTACAATAGTATCCCAGAATTTCTTTTATGTTAATGTAACTTTGAACTTTTGAAAAACTTTTCCCCATTCCCAAACGTGTTGAAATGAAAGGATAGCATAAAATAGAGTGAATCAGAGTTCACTGTAGGCAATAAACAAGCAGAAGTATTATTTTATAAATTGTGTTTCTATACATGGTTTTTTTTTTGTTGTTGTTTGTTTGTTTGTTTTGTGGCCGGGGCTGAGTTTGAACCCACCACCTCCAGCATATGGAGCCGGTACCCTACCCTTTTGGACCACAGGTACTTCCCAGTATATATGTTTTTAAAACAGAAAAGTATAATACACACAATCTATATATCATAATCAAAATGCTTAACACTACTGTTTTAATGATGCCTTGAGTTGAGGCTGCTTGAAGTCTTACAGTTTAAATAGTTTTAGACAAAATATACTTACATTTTACAAAGCTCTTTCACGTATTTTTTAAAAGTTCATTCTTAAAGTAACCTTACAGTATGCATAATAGTCTTCAAAATGCAAAACTAACTCTAAAAGATATGGAGACTTTTTGAAGGGCAGTATTTGCAAGTCTCAGAGTAATAATGTAGCCTCACAATTATGATTTTGAAATTTCCTCATTCCACTTTCCAGTAACATCTTGGCAAACTGTTATGGCTTGCAGTTTATTAAAGATTAGATCTTTCTCCTGAATTATGACATTAACTTTTAATCATTAACATATATATTTTTACATATTAAAAAAATAACGTAATTTAAAATGAACATAATTAATATGTACATAGAACTTACGCTAGGCCAAAACTAAATTCTGTCCCTTAAAATAATGACAAATGAAATAGAGCTTTAAGTCACAGAACTTTTTAGATAATTTTACTATTATACATTAAGTACCTATTAGACACTAGACATAAGTAATAAATAAGCCATAATATCTACCCTGAAATAGACTGGTAGGATATAGATTTGCAAAAAGATAAAAATTTCCATATGAAAACTATTGTAGCAATATACACAGAATCCAAGAGAATACAGATGAGGACATGATAAATTCCATGGGAGATCTGATGGGGTTTGGAGATAGGATCGTCTGACATGCAAATAATTTTTAAACTGATATTTGATGAATAATAGAAATACATATTAAGATGGGTTTGGGAATGTAGTAATGATATCCAAAACTGTAAGGAGAATTTATTATATTAACAAGCATTTACTTAGACTCAATTTTCTGCCAGTTGACAATATAAGGCACTTTGCATGTGAAGATTAAAAAATATATATCCTTATCTTCAAAGATTGTGTATTTCAATAGTAAAGAAAATCCAATGCAGTTTAAATTCATGCTGTGATAGTCTGAAAAAGTAAAGGCCACTGTAATTTATAACAGGTTTTGTTACAGAATTTTTAAGAATCAGTATAATTTGGTGTTTAGAAATAAATAGTAGAATGAAGTTACTTAGATTCAAATTTTAGTTATATTCATTACTAATTATATGACTTAGAAAAAGTATTTTTGTTTCTCTAGTTTTTTAATCTTGAAAGTAAGTATATAATAGAATTTATCTCATTGAGTTTTTATAAAAATGTTTTTATATATTTGTGTGTATGTATTCTTTGATCACTAACACTATAGAAGTGATTTTTAATAATTATTATATCCCAAAGTATTGACATCTTGGATGTGATTTTTCATTTGTTTTATTCCTTTTCTTTTTTGTTTTTGTTTTCTTATTTCATTTGGGTACACTTATTGGAAGTTTATTGAGAACTAGGATGACTTATTTCTCTGAAAATGTTTTCCCTAACCATTTCTTCCTAGTTTCCCTAACTTGTGTTTGTTTATTTTGTAAATTTATAGTTTTTGGTGGTTATATTTCAATCAAATCTGATAATCAATATAAAAAAAGTTTTAATTGAGCAAATGTTTGGATATGATATTAAATAAAAATGTTCCACTACATCATACCAAAATGCATCTATCTTAGTGTGTTAAGGATGCTATAACAGGATATAGTAACTGGCTTATAAACTGTGGGATATAAGTTTCTCCCAGAGAAACAGCTGGAAAGGCCATAATTGCCGGGTTGACAGATTAGAGGTCTGCTTTCTGGATCACAGGGGTTTGTCTTCCCACTGAGTCTTCTCATGCCAAGAGACCTCTGTGGCATCTCTTTTCTAAGGGCATTAATTTCATTGGTAAGGACTTTACTCTCCTGTCCTAATTAATTCCCCCAATCTTTACCTGCAAATGCCATTTGCTATGGTTAGAATGATGTTGATGTTGACCCTTTCAAAATTCATGTTGAAATTTAATACTCAGTATTTAGAGTTGTAGTCTTTGAGGGGTGATCAATTTATGAAGGTTTTGCCCTCAAGAATGTGATTAGGGCCCCTATAAAAGAGCTCATGGTGAGGAGAGCACACTCCTTCCCTTCCACCCTTACCATGTGGGGACACAGCAATAGTTCCTATCTTGGAAGCAGAAAGTAGCCCTCACCATACATCATTGCCAATACTTTGTTCTTGAACTTTCCAGTCTCCAGAACCACAAGAAATAAATTTCTTTGTATAAATTGCTCCGTCTCAGGGATATTTTTATAGCAGTACAAATGGACTAAACCACCATCACATTGGGGATTATGTTTCAATATATTAATTTGTAGAATTCAAACATTCTATTTGTAATAGTACCATTACAAGGAAAATAATACTAATAGATATTCCAAAGTTTAGCTTCTAGAAATATTTGATTTGCAGCATCAAATAATATCTTTTTATTACACAGTTTATATTCTCTTAGGTCAAATACTAATAAGCCATATGATATTAATTAAAATGTCATTATTTTAATCATTATTTTGCACTGATAATTATACTAATCCAAGAGAGAGTATAGTAATTGGTTCTAACTTTCTTGGCTGGCATTATGTGAATTCAGAACTTGATTTTCAAATATAGTTACAGTAATACACTTTATTTTCAATGCACTTAACAACCTATAAAACCGTCACTTGCTTTATCTCATTTTATGTGCCTCATAACAACTGAATGTAGTGTTTCTTGTCCATTCAAGAGAACAATAAACATTTTCTCCAAAGACTGAAATATTTCCATCACACAATTGAACTGTGAAATCAACTCATAGTAGTAGAAAATGTTTAATACTGAATGTGTGGTTTTATGGAATAAATGGAAAATATGTGAACTTTGAAATCTTTGCTTGTTATTTTGCCTTGCCAGTCTATATTAGAATATAGTGCTTTGAAATAAAAATTTTAAAACAGACATGTTTTTAAAAAAGAAAAGAAGCTTTTCAAGGGGAGGTAGAATTATTAGGAGGAAAAGTTAACACATAACTTTTTCTATGAATATCAGAGCACTATTGTGAGAAAACAGAATCCCATCAAGCAGATGATACTTTCTGATTTTCTTGCAAACCTTAAATACAAAATGGCCATAAAGTTCATATGCAATTTAAAATAGGCAGTTGCACACGAGCTTGATGGCCACTCTGTATAGCGGAGAACGCACAAGCGATTTTTGTAGCTGAAGGAATTTTTGATGAAGAAATGTGAAAGAAGTAAAACCTAAGTAATTTGAAGTCAACTCATGAGAAAATCAAAATTATTTTTTATCTTAATCAAACATTTTAATTATCAGTTGACTTAACAAGTCACCAGAATTTAGTAACACATTGAAGTAATCTTGGGAACTTCAGATATCCTGGTTTCTGGTGATTTCAGGTGGAAAAGGAGTGAATATTTTTCTGTTGACAATTTTTTACTTGTGAAATTTAGATAATTCTACATACTAATAGGAACTTTTAAATCATGCAATCAAAAAGCAATATGTGGAAATCAATGATATATAATCCAAATAATAGCTAGCATAGACACTAGCTGGCCTCATCAACCTATTTGTTCGATAACACTTCAACTGTTTTATATCCTAATATATAAATCATATGAACTCTACTTTTACATAAGAGATAGTCATTAATTAATATTTACTTAAAATCCTAAAGTTTTGGATTCAGTGCCACAAGTCATTTTTATATTCAAAAACATTACCTCTTACATGCAGAGACCTTGAGGCAGAATGTTGATGGAGAATATTTTAGGATATGAAAAGCTACATAGAATCAACTGACTCGGTCTTCAACACTTAGAGAAGAAGAAATCAACGTTTCTAAAGTCTGAGAAATTTGTCTAATAATGGAACCAATAGGATGGGTGGAGGGAGAGTAATTGGTGGGACCACACCTATGGTGCATCTTACTAGGGTACATGTGAAATTTACTAGGTGTAGAATATAAATGTCTTAACACAATAACTAAGAAAATGCCATGAAGGCTATGTAGACCAGTTTGATGAAAGCATTTAAAACTGTATATAAAACCAGCACATTGTACCCCATGATTGCATTAATGTACACAGCTATGATTTAATAAAAAAATTAAAAATAAAAAATAGTTGCTAAATAAAAACTAGAGAGTATACAAAAATATCACTTAATAAAACTAAATTAATTAAAAGGAAACATAAGTTCACTTGTAAATACTATGTCTAAAGCATTAAGTGTAGAAAAATAGTTAGGGGGTTGGAAGAAAGAGGCTAAGTCCCTAATGGGAAAAAAAGATGATAAAAAGATGAATTATAGGTAGCAGGATCCCTTATAGAACTAAAACATGGAATATATATACATTTTTTATGTGACAGTACATGTTGTTTAACTGTTACTTTATTAATATAATTTATTTCTAATAAATAATTAAGGCTTGGGCGGTGCCTGTGGCTCAAAGACGTAGGGCGCTGGCCCCATATACTGGAGGTGGTGGATTCAAACCCGGCTCTGGCTTAAACCTGCAAAAAAATAATAATAATAATAATAATAATTAATTAGGGCTCACAGAATGAGCAATCTCAAAAAATGCTACTTTCAAACACAGGTTATTTTGAGCTAAAGGCGTTTGAATATAAGAGGTAAAAGAAAGGAATTTTAATCTTTGCTTCTCTGCCTTGAAATGGAAGATGTAAATTCCCATGTTAAAGATGTCTGTCCTGTAGCAAAAGAAAAGAACAGTCTTCAATGGGGAGTCATAGCTAAGAAAATTCTGTAAAAAGAGAGTTTGTTAAAATAATTTTTATTTATTTTTTAGTCTCCTCGCATACTTTGTTACATTTCCACATTATCCTCTCTTTGTTTGACCTAATAGGCAGGGATTTAGATTTGGTCACTTCCTTGGTCTTTATTCCCCTTATGAGGGTTTCCCAGTCATGTAAAACATCAGTTTCACAAAGCTGTAGTGGATTATTCCAGGGCTGGACCACCAAACAGGCATTATTAGCTTGTGTGTGTGTGTGTTACTTTTTTTATTTCAGAATATCAGGCGGGCGTAGAAATGTTTGTTTATAAACTTTGCTTTTAGACAGATTGAGTCAAAGTTCTAAATGTGCCCTTCACCAAGATAGTGTGCACCGTACCTCCTACGTGCAAATTTGCCCATTCCCCCTACCTTTCCCCCAGCTTGATTTTCACGGCAATCTATTATCTTTTAAAACACTGTTAGGGTTTCTTGTGTGTGAATATTTGGGTTTGGACTATGTTTCAAGCATTGTCCCAAACACTTGTTAAAAAAACAAACCAAAATACACACACACACACACACACATATATATATATATATAATCATATGTAACAATACAGTATAGCAGTCTTCCCCTGTATGCCGTGAAAGCAAAGAAAGGTTAGTTTCCGGACAATTTCTCTCTGATGCTCACTTTGATGCAGAACCCATATATCCAGCTTCTTTACCTTACCAATTTATGTCCAATGATCCAATATTGTTGGAATAGTCACATCAAACCTTGCTACTATTTCACACATAGATGGAGGTGGGTTTGTTTCCACTATAGCTTTCAGCTTGTCATTATGCACTTCGGTCTCAGGTTGTTCACATGGCTCATTTTCAAGATTGAAATCACCAGAATGGAACTTCTCAAACCACCAACATACTGTGCATTCATTAGCCACATTCATCCCCATCACTTCTGGACCTGTCTGGACTGCAGTGGTTCCAGAACAGACCTCATATTTGAAAATAACACAAATTTGTGATGTCACCATGATTTCACAAAAAATTCTCTTAAAAAATTTTGGAAGGATAATCACAAGCCAAAATGGGCATTTGAAAGAATGAGGATGTCTCTTCATGATAAAATAAAATGTCAATGTGAAACATCAGAATTATCAACGGTCAACCAGAGCACTTAAGAAAATCAGGCATTTCATACTCAATAACCTGGAGCTCAGTGTATTTACACACTCTTCACTACTGTCCTATACCAGAGTAGACGTCCATGTTTAATATTAATTTACATAATAAAAATGCTATTTTAATAAATGTTCTGGAAAATAAAATTCCATAGTATACTCAATAATGTAAAAGTTTAGAAATTAAGAAATAAATTCTAAATATTTTTAAATGGAGAGAATAGTAATTCATTTAACACTACAACCACATATAATATTGAACAAGATTTATGAGAATCAAAAAGATAATTATTGATTTGCATCACATATTTTAGTTGCTATAGTGCAGAAATTTCTGCTCACAAATTTACTTATTTAAGCTATTAAAACAAAATACCATAAAATGTATAGTTTATACACAACAGAAATTTATTTCTCAAGTTCTGAAGGTTGAGAAATCCAAGATTAAGTCACCTGTGTATTCAATGTCTGGTGAGGACTACTTTACGGTTCATGGAGGGTGCCTGCTTACTTGCCCACACATGGTGTAAGGTGCATATGTGCTTTATGGGATTATTTCTTATTTTTATTTTTTTGAAGTTTGGCTGGAGCTGGGTTTGAACCCACCACCTCTGGCATATGGGGCTGGCGCCCTACTCCTTTGAGCCACAGGCACCGGCATGGGATTATTTTTATAAGGGCACTAATCCCATACATTAGGGCTCTGTCTCGTGACCTAATCACCTCCTTAATTATGCTCCACTTCCTAATACCATCAAGTTGGGGGTTGGGATTTCTACAAATGAATTGCAGATGAGGGGAGCACACACCTACAAATCATGGGACATGAACCAGAACAACTCATTGTACTGGTAACTGCTCACTTGAATAGATCAGACTATAAATGTGCATCCTATTGTCTTTTATCATTAATCTTATCTATATAAAAATCCTAAACTATAAAGCCTTGCCTAAGCCTTTCTTTGGCTGTGTTCTCATTATAAGCATCCCTTCTGTGGCTTAAATTATTCATATGTTTTGATTCTCCAGTCCAGCGCTGCAGTCTGCTGTACGAAAGCTCTCAGGTCAATTTCCACCCTCTACCTGTTTCTGTAAATGATGTTTTATTGGAACACAGCTACACACATTTATTATGTATTGTCTGTGGCTCCTTTCATATTACAAGGGCAGAAGTGAGTCGTCGTGACAGATACTACATGTACTGGAAAGCCTAAAATATTTACATTGTACCCTTTATAGAAAAACTTTGCCAACCACTGCCCCAGAGAACAAGATTTTGTGATTTAGAGTTCCCTGAATCATGGCTTCTGATTGCAATTACAAGAATTTTCTGTTTCTTCACTGGAATAACATTAGAAAAGTAACATTATATGGCACTGGAAAATTAGCTTTTGTCAAGGAGTACACATGAGTATGTGTGTATGTGTCCATATTGGGAAGGAATAATTCCTCTTTCTCAGTTATCTTATGAATTTAATCACTTTGGTCTCAGGGATCAGAGTATGAGATTGGCAATGGAGGCAAATCAAAAATCTGAGATAAACACTCATATGGGAACAGTTGTTCAGCTTAGGTGGCACATAGGAATGTTGTTCCAACTTTATACCGGTAGGTTTAGGGTAGAAAACTTCTTTCCTACAATTTATAAATGCTATGATATAAATTTAATGCAAACATATTTCATACTTATTAACCTCATGCTATTCCATGATGTTAATAAATAATAAATTATTTGCCAGGTTCTGAATTTAAGATGTGATTTTTTGCTTTTGAGTGGGATTACATTTTGCTATGGCCATCCCACATCTATTAATGTGGAATAATGTTCGCACAGTCTGTCATGTACAAAGCCGCTTTCTGTATTTTATTTTAACAATGTGCTTTAAGTTGCTGTAGTACACCTTGAATTTTCACAGTCAATACACACGATTTATATCTAAAAATGACAGTTTGCTTTAAAAATAACAGATTACTGCTTAGGTGGAATATATCTTATGAAATTAGCAGGTGAGCATCTTCTGTGGGTGATGATTAAGGTTGTTATTGTAGGAAATGACAACATATAAATATGTCTCAAGGAAGAAGACACGGATACCTTTCCAGGTAACGTCAGCACATCTTGACCCAGCTGTTTATATCTATCTAAAATACACAGCATGGGTCTCACCTACATCTATGACAAATAGACAACGTGGGTCTCATTTGTAAGAATGACCTATTTTAAGAGAGGGTATGGCTGAAAAAATAATGCTGCTCACAACCAGTCCCGGAAACTCTCTTTTCCTTTGCTCACAACAAAAGTTCTTCTTATTCTAAAAATATGGACCAATGTCACCCACAGATTTTTATTTGGTAATATAGAGAGACCTTATTGTCCTTATTTTTTGTTAGTTCAAAGAGAAATTCTAACTTAATAATTACTCACTTTTTCTCAATAATGCAAATAAACATAGTATGGCTGTGCCTTACTTCTAATTTTCATATATAAAAGTTATAAAAACACAAAGTAGCGGGGTTTTTTTGAAATAGCGTAAACAATAAACATTAAAAACACACTAAAAATAGCATATTGTCATGATCTGTTTTTTGAAATTATCTTTTATTTTTACTTATAGATATTAGTTGTCTATTTTTTGAGACTTTGGAAAAAAGTAATAAGAAGTTAATTGATGACTTTATACTGAACCTTAGAGTCAAAGCATTCTATAATAGTCATACTCTTATTTGACAATGTGAATGTTACTTTCTTTGCATTACTATTATTATTAATGCTTAATAATTCATTGCAGCAATTGATATGTTTTCTGAATGTATTTATCTTCACTCATTCTCTATGACATTTTTGTTTCTAATCCTTACCTTAACCATTGTTATTGTTGGTAAATTTTAACCCTTTTTAATTCTGTGAAAGCAAAAAGTGGAAACCTAATAATTACATGTTTGTGTAAAAGTAAAAAAGAAAACACACTAAAAATAGCACAATTGTCCTACTGTCTTCCTTAAGATTGCATTTCTATATGATATGGGAAAGATTTTAATTACTCATCAAGGCATTGGTCTCAGCATTAATTATATGCATTGCATTTAATTATCCATGGGGTACTATTGGAAGTTGACCAAGTCTAAATTGTATGTGCATAATTCCTGAAGTTTCAAAATAAAGATGGCTTCCTCTGTTATTTTTCTTTTATAAGTATTTTTCTTTGAGTATCAGAATTAGGAGTTTTCTGACAGAGAATGCCTAGTTTAAGATTTTTTATAGATGGAGTAAAACATAGGAGCTTTGTGTACTGAGAAAAGAGTACATAAAACAAAAATCAGGAAGATGACTCAAAAAGATGTTTGATGGAAAAGATGGTAGTGCCAAGACATGAAATTAAAATTTAGTGTGTATAAAGTTTAGGTCCCAGTTCCATCCAAAAACAAATGGCCCATACACTATTGGCTAGCAAGCGTTCTGTTCCCTGTGATCTGCATTCCTCAGCTATGGCACATATCATAAGCACGCCATCATCTAGGCTGGATAAGAGAAGTCAGTAATCATAACTGTTAAAAATCTGCTTCTGGAATTACACCTTAACTATGTGTTTACTTATGAAGATAATTTGCCAAATGCGTTGTTACCAGAGAGACTAACCTGGATGAGAGCTCTGAAGCCTTTTGTATTTGTTGCAAAAGAATGAAAAAACTTATAGCTTTGAAAAATGGGAAGAAAACATTGAAAACTAATTATGAAATGATGTCTTCATATATTTACAGAACTGTCCTGTGAGAAAGAAAAAATTCTATTCTACACACTTCTGGGAGCATTACTATTCTAAGGATAATAAATGGTTTAAGCAGTACTCTCCTTAAGGTAGAAACTGTTTTTCAATACGGAGAAACACTACCAATGGAGACGGGTGATCTTGTGAGAAAATGCTTTCCATTGTATAGCACAGGTGAATCTCATTATACTTCATGTACTTTGCACTGAGTACCCTCTGACATTCCTTAAAGTATAAGAACCTATGATTATTTTTTTCTCTGAACACCAGATTATTTTAGTTTGTATAAATTTATCTTGCTATTCCTTTGCATATATCATTTGTCAGAAGAATTAAAAATTGTACATTTTCTCAAAAAAGCCATAGATAGTATTTTTAATATAAATGCAAATGATGAGTTAAAAAGCATTTTCAGTTAACAAAAAACTTTTGATAATTATTCTAAGTTAAAAAATGTGCTACATTTCACAACAATATTTCAGCCTCTGTTCATTATGTAACTGTTTCTCACAGTAAAATGTATTCTAGTACGATTTTTAGAGTGCCTTTTACAGCTTCATGTTTCAAGTTGAGCAAAAAATGTCTTTGCATAATCCCATGACATGCAGTCTGCACACTCATATTTGTTGCTGCTTAGGGAAATTTCATCAGCCCTAACAAACACAACTGTTTAAAATATTGATCGAAATCTTTACATTGATTTTGACCAACAGTTATAATCATTTGCATGAGTCTTATTTTTATACTGTTTTATTATATCCCTGACAGATAGGTGTGGTCACACAGTTATATTGATCAAACAGAAAAACATTTAGGTTTTTTGACCTAGGTGAACTACTGATTTATTGATATCAAATTGTAACTTTTTGATTGTCAAAACTAATCACTAGATTTGGTCATTTCACTTACTACTCATCGAAAATTTCCCAGAAGTGTATGCTTCAGCAGATGCAAATTCACAAGGAAGATCATAGGGCCTTCTACCCACTGAGTCTGGTGATCCAGGTCAGACTTTAAGAGTTGGTCAGATATCCTTCATTTCCTACAGTTGTGTGTTTCTGGTTTATCCTCTACTTGAGTCTCAGTATTTTGGGGATACTTTTAGAAATATTGGGATGCCAGAATTTGAATTCAAAGTGGTATACTAATGGCAAGGGAAATTCAATGTCAGAAGGGAGAACCAACAGAGATATTGAGAAAGAATTATTATTATTATTTTTGTATCCAGAGTATTTGTGTTTATTTTTAGAAGTACTCTTTTTGAATCAGTTGAACTCTGGAGGAAAAGATAAAGTTCTTATTTTTGGTGAGAAGATCTACAGATTTATGTACTCAAATTTGCTTCTAAAACTAACTTTATACTTTCAGATCACTTCCAAGTTTCTACTTAAATTATAGTTGGCCATCCGTAGATTACTGAGGACATGTGGGATGGAAAATTTATTTATGAACCTAATCACTTTATTTGCTATCTATAGAATTTCATTAAAGTTTTCCCATTTTAATGTATCTTATGGGTGGTTCTATAACAATATTTCATGCATAAAATCTGTAGGAATAATATGAGGCTGGTGGAAAGGAAAATGGTTTATAGTAAGAAAAAGTTTATCATTTATGTTTTTTTATCAGAGTATTTGCAAATATTTCAATGCCTTGGAGTATGTAAGAGTAGTATAGTATGTTAGTTTAGTGGATATTTGAATGAATATTTTAGAAATTATTATATTTATGTCTTCAATACAGGAGCAACTATTATATATAAGTAATTTAGGGAGAAATCTCTAATATAGGAAAATGAATCTTATAGGTGGCCAAATTAATCAATGTAAAATTACTTAAAACTTTCACAATGAAATAATTATTTGGCCCTTACTTAATGATTAAACTAGACATTTGTTTAACAAAAGTGCATAAAGTTGATTTTGCCCGCTTCCCTCAGGAAGCATTCAATCTTATCCTAACAGAGGGAAAGCAAGCACAATCACATTTGACTTATGCTCTGATCACAAGCTTTTGAGTATGATATAAATAAGAGTACTGAACAAATGTGTATGTTTCACCGGTGAAAATATGGCAAATAAGGGCAGCGCCTGTGGCTCAGAGGAGTAGTCCCATATACCAGAGGTGGTGGGTTCAAACTCAGCCCTGGCCCAAAACTGCAAAAAAAAAAAAAGGAAGAAAATATGGCAAACAAATGGAGGAGTGTAAAAGGCTAGTCACTAACTACCTTTTGGAAATATTAATACCTAATATTCATATCACAGGAAGGCTATAAGTTTAGTGATACAACATGGAAAGACTGAGCCTGAGTCACTATCATGTAACAATGAGATAAAAAAAATAAATGACCACAAGAGCCCTTTGCAAAAATGGAGACATTCCGTGCAACTGACAGTAAGCTTTGTAGCAGTAGTTGTGGGTTAAAAAGGTATGACTGAAAACAGGTTTACAGAGGTGAGTAGAACCCCAATTTTGAAGAAATATGTCAAGCCAGAGCTGTGGTTTCTTTTCTCTTGAAGTTAACTAGAGGCACCATTTTGTGAAAGGAAGAGTTCCACTATATCTTTTCTGTGTCCTGTTATTGTACACCACGTATTGATTTTTTTTCTGACTTAACTCTGACACTTTAGGTCTCAGTACTTACCTTCTCAAGTATTACTGATTCTTAATCCATACCTTCAAGCACATATTTCAATTCTTTGTTTTGTTTCTTTAAAAACATGCATTTGCAAACCAAATGAGCTTACTATTCTATTATCCATTTTACTGATACAAATGGTGAACAGTCACATGCCTTTGGTCATATCTATAGAACATTCTCATCGTTTTCAGACCAACCAAAAAAAAAAAATACTAGGCATGAGCTGACAAGGGAATAGTTACAAAAGGCACGATATGGTTTTACAACAACATGCACAATATGCATCCTTACTGGCATATATATATGTAATCCAGTCATTTAAAAATTGTACACATTTTGATCTTAAGCAAGATGACATAAATAAAAATTGTGTTATGTTGCTTCCCTATTATTCATAAGACTTTAGATTGTGCTAAGTTTTAATACTGGTATTTTAGAAAATATATATATGTATATATATTTTATAAGCAGAATTGAAAGAGAACCTACGACTTGTTTTCTTGTCTTTGACAAACCACGAGTTTACTTTCTCCTGGGACTCCAGCGAGGAAAATGGTGATATTCAAATAATGTCGTTTCCCTGTTGTGATATTTATTATTCAATTAATTTTTTGATGCTTTCCTCTCCATGGGTAAGGCTAGTAAGAAATCCCTTGATTATATTTCATTTCACATAGTGATGCTTTGGGCAATCTTAGAAAATGAATTGCAATTAAGATTTTTTTAATAACTAGATTACACCTATGCTTCTTAGCCACTGTTGAAACAAAACACTGGTTAGAATGATGTTATTCAGCGTTCTACCAAACTCTTTTTTAATTTTACAATATTTTAGGCTCTTCACTCTTATACATGTAATTTAAGACTACAATGATAATAAAATTTTGAATTTCTTACAATGAATATAAGCACTATGACATTTCCCAAGTATTCTGGTTCATCCCTGGGGTCAACAGTTGCAGACACAGGTTAATTACAACCTTTTTTCCTTTAAAATAAAAGCAACGTTGGTAACAGAATTGACTGTATATTGATTTGCAAGCGTCCAATAAGATCACCAGAAAGCTCGTTTTGTTCCATTATTAGTATAATCAATATTAAATCACAAATGCTTAACACAATTATTCGAGATGCTTTAATGTTAGGTTTTATTGTCCATTTAATTATGTATAAAGGTTACTCAGTTTTACATATTGAAAGGATTTATAGGACACCACAGAACATATTCAGTTAAGGATATAACAAAGGCTAATAATTTGGTTCAGTGAGAGAGGAGTTTAAGTATCTTTGAGAAGATACAAAAGAGTTTCAGAATAACTCTCCAGGATTTTTCTTACTCCAACAGGAATATAATCTTCTTGAAATTAGACCAACAAGATATTTGTGATAAATCTTCACTTGTGGAGGACTTAAAGAGTCAGACACCTCCTGAAAAAGCTTTTATCTTTCTCTAGTCATGTAGCCAAGACATGTTGTCTAATCCATTATGTAGTTGGTTAGCAAAATGTAGACCAAAAGAAACCTAAAACATAAATGACACAGTGTCTTAGAAGTCCCCAAGACAACTTTCAGGTTAACTAAAAGAACTCACAGGACTCACAGAAGTTTTTATATTCATGGTGTAAATACAGTATTGCTATAGTAAAGACATTGAGATTAAAAGTAAACAAAAGAAAAACCACATGGCACAAAAGTTGTTACGGAGAAATCAGTTGCAAGCATTCAGATGTCCTCTTCAATAACACAGCCAAGATATGGACAACTCTCCCAGCAATGAGGTATGACTTGTGACAGGTGTTCCCAACCAAGAAAGCAGGTCTCAACCTATGTAAAAAGTTTTTACTGGAAGTCAGTTACCTGTGCACACAACAGGTTTGTGCCCGACTTTAGGTACTCAGAGTCTAGCTACTGAGAGCAAAAACAAACACCTGTCAAAGATTGCGTTGTTAATATCAAACTACACCCTGTGCCTAAAGATGTCACACAGTAAAAAATCGTCATATTAGGCAAAATATTTCAGAGGCTTAGAGATCATCTCCCAGAACCCAGTGAAAATCACTTACAGAAATCGGCCTTTCTTGGGAATGTGGAGAGTTTGGTCATCCCAGGCCTGTTGAATTAACTCTTTCCTCCACACACAGGATTTAAAAAACAAAACAAAACAAAGATACATGAGATAAAATAAAAGACTAGAGAAGGAGTTGATGTATTAAAAACAAAAAGAAGGATAAATCAACCTATTTCAACAGTAGGGTTTCATCTGGTGCACTATAAACAGTTGTTTAACTGTTCATGCATGTGTTTTGCATGAGCATGTGAGAGGCATTTATGAAACAGCTAACAAATAGGGCATTACCAGGGGTTTGAAATCACAAAATTACTATTTATTTATGTGACATAAGCTGTTAATTTGTAGTCATGTGTGTAGAAATATTTAGAAGTTGAATTATGGCAGTATCGGGTTTTCTTTAATATAAACCTAGAAAGGGGGAAAGGGCGTAAGTTAAAATATTGTGGCATGAGGTAACACTAGTTATAGCCAACACACAAAGGTTTATTAAACTATGCTATAATAAGGTGTCTAAAATTTACATATGAAAATAAATTTGAGCAATTAAAAAGTAACAAAATATAAAAATAGTTTTAATAGTTTGAATATGTATGGCTTGGCACCTGTAGCTCAAGCAGCTAGGGTGCTAGTCACATATACCAGAGTTGGAAGGTTCAAATCCATCCTGGACCTGCCAAAAAACAATGATAACTACAACTAAAAATAGCTAGGTATTGTGGCAGGTGCCTGTAGTCCTAGCTAATTGGGAGGCTGAGGCAAGAGAATCACCTAAGCCCAAGAGTTTGTGGTTGCTATGACCTGTGAGGTCACAGCACTGTACCCAGGGCAACAGCTTGAGACTCTGTTTCCAAAAAAAAGTTTGAATATGTGCAGAGTATAATGATGAATTCTTGCTAATTTTGTTATATGCTTTAAAGTTACTTTTTTTTTTTTTTTTTGAGACAGAGTCTCACTATGTCACCCTCAGTAGAGTGTTGTGGCGTCACAGCTCATAGTGAAATAAACAGCAGACTGGAGAGAAGGATGGACCCCACTTCAGATGTAATTAATTAATAGAAATGTATTGATATGCCTGCAGGTGCACCTATAGGGAGCTGATACCACATAGGCATGCAGCCCCAAATAGCGGGTGAGAAGCCTTTTTATACTATTATTCTACTTAGTCATGCGTGGTCGGCAAGCTAGAGCAATACAGAAGCCAATCATAGCAGTTAATGCAGTGTCACAGGGTTGGGGTACATATTGATTCATATATCACAAGATATATCACAAGCACATTATTTCATAAGTCATAAGATGAGGGCTACATAGTTCAGGGGTATGGGCACAAATGTTAGGTAAGTTTCCAAGAACAATGGGGACACAAGTGTTGGGTAAGTTTCTGAGAACAACTTAGGACCTTTTCACCTGGGGCTTTATTTGGAATCCACCCCCCCTTCTTCCTTTTCTTATCTTCAAGTTTCTTCCCAGAATTTAACTTCTCTACCCTTGTGGGAGCAAAGGCTAAAAGACTTAGGAGAGGTTTCCTTTTCAAGGGCTTGTTCCCCACTGGTCTTAGGGGGAAATCCAGGGGTCTGGGTCATCACAATAGCAACCTCAAACTCTTGGGCTTAAGCAATTCTCTTGCCTCAGCCTCCCAAGTAGCGGGGACTACAGGTGCCCACCACAATGCATGGCAATTTTTTTTTTTTTTGGCAGTTGTCATTGTTGATTTTAGCTGGCCAGGGTGGCTTTGAATCCACCAGCTCCACTGTATGTGAGTGGTGCCCTAGCCGCTAAACTAGGGTTACTCTGCCAAGCCAGAGTCATTATGGTTTTGTAAGATAATGTAAGAACCATCACAAATACTTAATCTTAATGTAATATCTTTAAAATAGTCATCACAGTAAAAAAGGGATGGGGCTAGATTGAACAAGGGTTGCAAATGTTGGTAGTTAGTGGGTTTCTAACACGAAATCTATTCACATTTGAATTGAATGTATGTGTCTTTTAAAAATGAATAAAAAATCAAATGAAATTGAAACTCAGAGTAGTAAGAGCATCATTTTCCTGGACATGCAATATAAACGTGATGCATAGTCACTTCTCAGATTTTCTAAGGGATTAATTGATTATTTGTAAGGTGTCAAGTTTTACAATGAGTTGGCATTTTTAAAGAGCAATGTTAATTTGAAAATGAACATTTTAGTACAATAAGGGGTATAACTTTCCCTTGTTCTATTTCTAGTTTTAATGTGTTATGTTTAATTTGAGTTTGGATCTTAGGGTTTTTAAAACTTTCATTTGTTTTTGGAGCATTAGGAACAATAAAACATGGTCTTCCTGGAATCTTCCCTTCTCCTATGTATAGCCATTTTAAATACGTTGTCCTTTCCCTATGTTTGTTTATTATCTTTTCTGTACTTTGATTACTTTTTGCTGTTCCTCAAATCTTGCTCTTACATAGATATTCCCCTACATTTATTGGTATTTATCTTCTAAAAATATCTTTTAAGAATGTCCTTATTTGTCTCAGATTCACCTTCTGTGCTCTTTCTCCATTTTTTCAGCTTTCCTTTGATTGTTTTAAAGCTTTTATTCTCTGGTATTAACTTGGGTTAAATGTAGATGAGATAACCAGATCACATTACACTTTAATCTAGATCCCCATCATAAGCTCCTTCATTTAAAGTGCCAGGGGCAGTGGGCACTGTGGTTCACACATTTAATACCAGCACTCTTGGGGATGGGAGGTGGGAGGACTGATTGAGCCCAGGAGTTCAAGACCAGGCTAGGTAACAGAGCAAGGGCCATCTCTAAAAAAGTTTTTAAAATAAAAGTAAGTAAAATAAAATACAACAACATGTTTTTCCAGGTTGCCTAGACTATAAAATATGTAGTTACAGTTTAACTCTTTCTTCCTTTAATTGATCTAGTTAAAATATTAGCTAATAATTAGTTTTATTATAGTTCTTTTCTGTTTCTTAATTTCCTCCATTCTACCACCCAAACCCATACACAATTTCAAATCCTTAGCGTTAGACTGCTCTAATCACTCATTAGTCAATCAATCATGAATCACTAATAGGTTTTTCTGTGCAATATTTACCTAAAAATCTATTTCTTACAACATATTAATTTCTGTACTAAAACTTAATGTCTCAATGAGTTCTAGTCTTTAGCAAAAATGGAAATTCCTTCACATGTCATATAAAATGTTCAATGATATGTCCCTGAACTGTTTTTCCGTCTACCGCCCCATCACATCCAATCTCGTCACATGATATTTAACATGGTTTCCCATTGTGTACTTCCCACTTCTACTCTCTCAAATGTATGAAGGTGAAAGCAGTGACAGATAGCTGACAAATACCAGGAGGTTCCTACTCCTGTTCAAATCTGAATTTGTTTTGAAAGCAAAAAAATTATGGATTAAGTGTGATGAACTAGGATTCTGGATCTATCCCCCTCTGCCCTTTGTCAGAGACATGTTTTTGTCACTCTTTTCTTTCTAGTCCATAGTTGCTGTTTCCTCACTTTTCTCCTTTACTGATTGATCCCTACCTTTCAATAGTCAGGATGCAGAAGACACTCCCAAGATCCCAGCTACTATTATCATTAATATCCTTGGTAATTAGAAACCTTTGGTTACTTTTTGCTAATTCTACTTTTAAAAAAAATGTAAAACAAAATACAATTCTTCTGAATCCCCAGAGCAAACTGATTTGCTATGTGGTATACTGATATCCCTAGAAAGACAATAACTTGAGTTATAACAGAAGGAATACCTAAACAAATTTTAAAAAACAACTTTAATAACAATATTGCAACATATATAGACATGTGTATTTTTATGTTTTCAATAATAATTAGAGGTTTTCCATGTAGAAATACTATATATTTCTGGAGAACTATTTCTATGTATTTTATATTTTGTGTTGTCATATTAACTTTAATTCTCTAATTGTTAATGGTACACAATGGATATTTGTACGTTGAACTTAAAAAATAATAAAATAATGGTAAACATTAAAAAATAAAATGCAGAATAATTTTTAAAAAACCCACCACCAACAATAAAACACACATACAAAAAAAAAAAAAACAAGAAAAAAATCTCAAAATTGGGTTGTTTTCTTGGCATTACCAGCGTTAATAATAAAACTCCTTCCTTATACTGATGTTATTTTTCTTGCCTTATTTTGTTTTATACCTATCATTTATGTTTAATTAAAATTAAGATCCTGTACCAGAAAATCTTATCTACCTTTACTCATCTGTTATCATAGTCTCATAAACATTGGTTTGTTGAAATGACAATTTTCAATATTTCAAAATTTAAATAACCTGAATAGAGGATTTGGTTTAAGATGTCTGACTACATGCAACTAGTGTGCATCACTCCCACAGAAAGGAATCAGAATTATCAAGTAGATACTCACATTTGAATATCTATTTTAAGAGAGCACTAGAATTTAACAGAGAGCCAACAAGAATTGGGAAATCAGGGGAGATGGAAGCCAGAACCTTACTCAGCTGAGATGGCAGAAAGATGGGAGAAATTCCTGGACACCAGGAAAGCATGAGTGGGAGACCCTGCAGAATCCACACTCCTGACAGGGACTTAAAAAATTCTAGCCATGGGAGAGGTTCCAGACTAAGACAGTGGGCAGACTGCTTGAACTGTGAAGTCCCACAGGCTTTTGAGCCCTGAGCGCTTCAGAGAGTTGCACAGGATTCTGAGCTCTGAGATGTTCAGAGAGGCCAGATCCTAGAGGTCTGCATCCTCCTCTGGTGCCCCTCCTTCATGGGTGCATGAGTGTGCCCCCAAAACAGAAACCACTGCCACTTTTGAGATTAGGCAAGGCCAGCAGTGCATACTCTCAGCAACTGCCTTCCTCCACTGAGAACCTGCCCTTTCTTCCTGGTAGCCAGTGTGCAGAATCACTGCCCCTCTCCTGCCTGAGCCTTTGCTGCAACCTACAGTCATTCTCTGCCACCACTACAGCTCCAGGCCATGGAGAGAACTGGGAAACTAGGTACTTCTGTTTGCTGCAAGGATAGAGGTCACGGGTGAGAAACCTGTGAACCCACAACTCCCTGCCTCCACAGAGAGGTGCCTGCCCTTCCTGATAACAAATCCACAGCACAAGTTCCTTTCACTGCCAGTTGCAGCCTAAATCCGTTCTTGGATCCTAGTTTCCAGTGGGTTGAGCCACTGTTACTTCCTGGCCAGGGAAGGAGTGGGGAAGTTGGATGCCTTTGAGAACCCCGAATACAGAGATTGCTGCTGCTGCTAAGTGGCAATGACAAAAGCAGGTGGTGCTCCTCTCAGCTGCCTGCCCCAGCTGAAGCACAATGAGAATTCTAACTGCAGCACAGTGGGACCTGTCTGGAAGCCCACTCCCAGAGGGCTACACCCCCAGTGCCCTGCATTGTAGCGTTCCCTGTGAGGCCCACAGTTGCCTGGCTCTATTGATCACACTGGGAAAGACCTGCCCTCCTACTAGCAGGACCACATTGCACCTGTCTTTTCTCTGCTTAGGCTTTCTACCAGTGATGGGGATCACCCTACCTCTCCCTGTCATAGCCAGCACTTGAACCCATGGTGGATGATGACAAAGTTCCCAGCTTAGTCCTGAATGGCACCACCCAGACCTGACCCAACTTTTCCATCCTAGGTCCTAGGGTTGGGGATTACCTAACCTAATCCACCACCCTGAGCACCTGAACACTGCCCCAAGGGACTAAAGTCCAGGTGACATAAATTGCCAACCACACTACAGCTGGAACTTACTTACATGTACCCAAGGGTGGTAGACTTCTTCCTCTCTTCCTGGAGCAGCCATGTTCCCCCAGAAGAGAACAGGGAGGCCACCAAGTATCTGTTTGGAGCAGAGGGAAGAAATTCTGCCTTGAAACCATTTAGGTGAAGAATTATAGCACATGAGTTTTCTGCAGCTCTTGGTGCTTTGTGACCTGGGGATTGATGACAGTGTTTGATGAATCTGAGAGTCACTAGACTTAGGAAATGGGTGTGGCAGGGAAGCACATTGCCTGAGACAGCAGAGAGCCCCTTGCAGTGAACAAAGATCTAACACATACTCACCAGTTTCTGTCACAGCTGACTTATACCTGAAAGTCTTACCTATCAGCTCTGTAGGCCGAAATGTATAACCCACTGTAATACCCACCATCAGAAAGGCATAGTGTTAGAGAATGGAACAAGCTTCCTGAGTCCTCTCTGATCAGTGTTAGGGAAGGTGGTGAGCCACAAGAACACACAGTACATCTCTACTACAATCAGCATCTGAGAAATCCCACAGACAAAAGATTGTCAATAACTAAGGAACTCATACAGAGTCATGCCCTAATAAAGCACCCCAAGTAGAAGCATAGAAACCAAACACAGAATATGTTATATTCTGTGAATGGGGAAATGAAGTCTTTAAAAAAATCCTGTACAGACTTGGGGCCCGTAGCTCAATGGCTAGGGTGCCAGCCACATACACCAGAGCTGGGGCATTCAAATCCAGCCTGGGCCTGCCAAATAACAATGACAACTACAACCAAAAAATGGCTAGGCATTGTGGTGGGTACCTGTAGTCCCAGCTACTCAGGAGCCGAGGAAAGAGAATCAATTGAGCCCAAGAGTTAGAGGTTACTGTGAGCTGTGGAGCCATGGCACTCCACAAGGGGGACATTGTGAATCTTTCTACTAAAAAAAAAAAAAAAAATCCTGCACAGATGAAAGTAAATTCAAAAATAAAAAATAACAGCTTCTCTAAGTGAGAAGAAACCAGCCTGAAAACTTTGCATGAAATGAAATGAATTGCTTCTACACTCTCAACAGATCACACCAGCACTCTATCCATGAATCCCAACCAAGAGGAAAATTCTGAAATGAAAGATAAAAAATTCAAAATATGAATTATAAGTAAGATCAATGAGATCAAAGAGTATGTTGAAATCCAATGCAAAAAAAATAAAAACCAAAAAATAATTCAGGACATGAACCAATAATTTAATAAGAGACAGATATTTAAAAAAATATAACTCTGGAAATAAAGGCACATTGATAGAATTATTTTTAAAAATGTAGTTGAAAGCTCAAACAATAGACTAGACCAAGCCACAGAAGGTATTTCAGAGCTCAAAGACTTGTCTTTTGAATTAACTCAGTTAGAGAAAAAAAATTTTAAAAGTATGTAAAGAATGAACAAAGTCTTAGAGAAAATACAGAATTATGCAAAATGGCCAAACCATCAAGTCTTTGGTACTTTTGAAGAAGAAAAAGAAAAGTAAAAAGTATGAAAAAATGGTTTGAGGAAATAATTGAGGAAAACTTCTCTGGTCTTGCAAGAAATTTAACCAGCCATATAGAAAGACTCAGAAAACACCAGGGAGACAAATTATAAGACCTCACTGAAGACATATAATCACTAGACTATTTAAAGTCAATGTGGAGGAAATAATTTAAAATTAGCAAGACAATAATGCCTTATAACCTTGAAAAGTAAGCCATCAGACATATTGCAGACTTCTCAGCAGAAACTTTATAAGCCAGTAGGAATTTTAGACCTATTTATAATATTCTTAAAAGAAAGAACTGTTAGCCAAAAGTTTAGGATCCTGATAAATGAAACTTAATGAATGAAGAAGAAATAAAATCTTTTATAGACAAGCAACTGATAAGGGAAATTGTCACCAGTACCAGTAGACTGACTCTACAAGAAATGCTTGAGAGAATTCTCAACCTGGACAGAAAAGTCAATACTCACCATCATAAAAACGTATGAAAACATAAAATTCACAGGTCCTATAAAACCAATTTCACATTTTTTTATGACAGTGTCTGGTTATGTTGCCCAGGCTAGAGTGTCATGGCATAAGCCTTTCTCACAACAGAAGCAAACTCCTGGGTTCAAGCAATCCTGACTCAGTCTCCTGAGTACCTGGAACTATAGACACTTGCCATACCACCCAGCTATTTATTTCTATTTTTAGTAGAAAAGGGGTCTTGCTCTTAAACTGGCCTCCAACGCCTGAGCTCAAGGAATTCTCCCAACTGTGCCTTCCAGAGTGCTAGGATTACAGGTGTGAGCCACTATGCAAAGTTAACAATTGCACATTTGAAACTACAAATCAATTAGGTAATAATTAACATTATGTTAATTTTAAATGCAAATGAACTAAATGAATGGCTTAAATGATATAGATTTGCTATATAGATAAAAACACAAAATCAATGTATTTGTCACCTAAAAAGACTCAATTCATAAATATTTACATAGACTCAAGGTAAAGTGTAGAAAACATGTCATATAAATGGAAATCAAAAATAAGCAGGAGTAGCTATATTTATATAAGATAAAACAAATTTTAAATGAACAATAGAAAAAAAGGGCAAAGTTAGTCACTATATTTCATACAGATCAATGAAAGAAGAAGTTATAACAGTTCAAAATATATGTATGCAACTAACAAGGAAGTACTCATTTATAACATAAATGTCACTATGTTATGCCCAGGATTCTCTTTAAAGAGGAGTCCCTTTCTTGAAAAGCTGACCAGCCACTGCCTCAGTGTCCAACATGGGGTTTCTGAGAGCAGCCCCAACTTGTCTGTGGCTCTGGTTTTTATAGAGATAAGATTTTCCAGGGGCAAGCAAGCATTATTACAGAAATGAAAATAGCATTTAAAGGGGTAGGGGGAATCATGAGGATAGGTTGGTTAGTCCTGGGGGGAAATGCAGGGACTGGGCACTTACAGGTCATAAAAAGCTATAATTACAAGGGCCACAATCACAAGTAAATCATTTACTATTACACAATGGGAGGGCAAACAAGAATAACCAGGTTTGAAGGTAAAAGGGAGTAAATGGTGAAATGGAGTCAAGCTTGTTCTTTTAACATTTCAAAATTATATATGGATGATGATATGAAGACCACCTTAACATAATCACAAGGGTTGTTGGTGACTTTCTATATAATACTAATAATTCTAACAGTTCTAACCAGGTTCACTTAAAATACCATGCAATGGACAGGGAGGCAAGCGAAACTGTTTTGTTTTGTTTTGTTTTAAAGCAGTAAAATGTAACAAAACAACAAAATGGAATCAGGCCAGCTTTGCCTCCCCACTGATTCTCAGGAATAAGAGTTAAACAAAATGGAGTTAGGCTTGTTTCTCTTTCACCCTAACAACTAGACCTCAGAAAAGAGATAGACAAAAATACAATAGTGGGTGATTTCGACACTCCACTGACAGCACTAGACAGACCATGGAGGCAGTAAGTCAACAAAGACACACTGTTCTTCAACTGGTCTCTAAAAGTGTGGACCTAACCGACAATTTAGAGCATTCTACCTAACACCTGCAGAATACAGTGTGCATTCCTCTCATTAGCACGAGGAATGCTTTCTACGATACACCATATGCTAGGCCAGAAATAAGTTCCAATACACAGAAAAAAATTGAAATCATATCAAATATCTTTCCAGACCACAGTGGAATAAAACTAGAAATCAGTTTGAAGAAGAACCTATTCCAAATACATGGAAATTGAAAACCTGCTACTGAAAAATCTTTGGATCAACAATGAAGTTAGATGGAAATTAAAATATTTCTGAAATAACTGAAAATAGTGGCATGACTTATCAAAACCTCTGGGATCCAGCAAATGCAGTACTGAGAAGAAAGTTTGTAGTCCTAAATGTCTACATCAAAAACAGAAATATCACAAAGGGCCGATCTAAAACCACACATCAAGGAACTAGAAAAATAAGAACAATCCAGATCTAAAATTTGTTTGCAAAAGAAATAACATAACACTTATCAGAGCAGAACTAAATGAAACCAGAACCAGAAAAAAAAAAAAAACACGAAGGTTGACAAAACAACAGTAGGTTCTTTGAAAAAGTAAATAAAGTTGATAGAACACTAGCTGCATTAACTGAGCAGAGAAGTCAGTGTATTCATTCAAGCTTAAATTTAAATGAAAAACAGATATGAATATTACAATTGATACCACAAAATTATAAAACATCATCTGAGACTACTACCCAGATCAATGCACACATTAACCAGAAAATATAGATGAAATTGATAAATGTCTGGAAACTCAAATCCCCAAGCTTGAACTGGAAAAAACGCAAAGAAACAGAAACTCTGAACTCCTTAAAAAGTCACAAAAAATCTACCTCCCCTCCAAAACAAACAAACAACAACAACAAAAAAGCCAAGGACTAAATCTATTCACAACAGCATTCTACCACATATAGAAAGAAAAACTAGCACCAATTACACTGAATCTATCCAAAAAGATGGAGAAGAAAGAAAAAGTTCCTAATTCATTCTACAAAGCCGGTAACACCCTTATAGCAAATCTGGGAAAGGGCAGAACCACAACAACAATAGAGACCAATATCCCCTAAGAATATAAATGCATATATCCTGTGATAATCAAGCGCCTTACCCTTGAAAAAGAAACTTCCTTTGAATCCATTAGTCCTAACCCCCTCAAGGGTGGAGAGAACTCTGAAAAGAGGCCTGAAGGTAAGATAGTGAGTAGGGAAGGAGAAGAACTTCAAGGAGAAACTGGAGACAAAAAAGTACATAGGGAGGAGAAGTTTGAGGTACCCTCGCACCCCCTTGTACTAGGAAATTCCCCTCTGCCCAAGGCTAACTGCAATGATTCGGCTTTTGTACCTTTGTCTGCTTGCTGTGACGCAGAAATAGGTTATAAAGATCCATTTTATCTGTCATTTGGGGTCACTTGCTTCCTATGGCAATGATCCCTGCACAGGTACAATAAATTTCTATTAATTTGCATAAAAAGTGGGGTCTGAGTATCTTTCTCAGCTGTGTGAGTC